>BSBM01000185.1:10067500-10272500 GCA_027924585.1 Larix kaempferi
GCTTTCTTTCACAAAAACAAAAATTCATCGCACTGCCATGCATACGAGGACCACTAAGTGTATATATAAGAGTTTTTCGGCGTAACTTCATGGCAGCTTCGACGTAGCTTCTTGGCAGGTTCGTGGAGCTTCGAGGTAACTTCGTGGTAGGGTCAAGGTAAGATTTTGAAAACAGATTCACCAAGTTTAAATCGAACATTTTACTTAATTTTTATGAGAGTGTGTATGATTTCTGATCCTATTTAATGGAGTAAGCTAACGACGAAGATTAACTGACCCTCCCGTCCTCCCGTGAGCCCTTCGATTTTGTAACAACTTCTTTGGTTTTTGGAAAGATGCGATAAAGGATACCAGATTTTATAAATTCTTATCTTTTATCAAACCTCAGTTTTCAGTCATCCTCTAAACAAACTTAATTTGATAATTTTTACTTAAATCGTCAATCCAAAAACTTACTCCCCTACCCAATCACTCAATGAACTTTTACACGTGCCTATGTTTTATTAACCAAATCAACACATTTTTTTCAAATGGAATCAGACATTCCCCTTGTCAAAAATTGATTTCGTAAGGCACCCACGTCACAAGGTAGAAATTTCAGTTGGATAAGCGCTTAATTTTCTTTTGACAGAAACTAAAATTCCATGGACTTCCATGGACTGCCATGACTAGGAGGAATGTATGGCTGATATTTATTATCATATATTACAAAGTAGTGTTGAAGGTCATTTCGGAGCACACTGTTGAAGGGTATTTCGTGGAGGTTTCGCATGAAGCTTCGCGCGAAGTTTCAGACGTTCATGCATGCTGTCCTTTAATCCGTTACGTTTGACAATCTTGTAGACGTAGAGCTGTAGAGGTGATTCCCGTCTAAACACACAAAGTAAAATTACAGTTTTTTTTGCAATCGGATTAATTCATTGACATACCTCCTCATCGACATGTTTTCTTGAACCGAATTAAGGAATAAAAAAGGAATGTGTGTAGTTTTATATATATGCTTTTGTAAATGTTTTAAATAGTAGATATGTTATGTTTTGTACCGAGGTTATATATGATATGTTAGTGCCTAACAAAATAATTAAAAAAATTCATGTAGGCTCATAAAATAAAAAAATTATGGAAAGTATTTAAAAAAAATCCATGTTGACTCATAAAATAAAAAATTATAAAAAGTAATTAAAAAATCAATGTTCGTCTTGGACTTGGATCTACTTGATAGATCCCCGTTTAAGATGGATCTACGCTAGTTATAATATTTTTTTATTTTTTAAAAATAACATGTGTCAGCTGTAGGAAAAGCACGGAAGGAGTTACCATCTCCCCTACTTGGTTGTAGAATGCGCCTCTTCCACACAATAATTGTATTTATGGATTATCATTATTCGGAAATGTTACTCCTAATTATGAGATGCCTTTGTATTTACTAGGAGATATGATAAGGAACATAGGCATACCTCCCAAGATGAAAAAAACCTCAATAGTAGCAAGTCTCCTTTCTAAAAAAGCACCTATGTAAGGCCCTAGCTTTAAGAGGCATCGGGCACCTCCATCACTGTGAAGAGCCTGCAACAATTAATTAATGAAAATACACGAGATAGCAGAACTAACAGAACTCAGAATCGCTTTTATTGATCGCATGCCACTTCGAGGAGGCCACCTCCTTTGAGCAAGCTCAATACAAATAACTTCATGGTCCTTTCATTGGTCTCAACACAAACTTATATACTAAGTCTAGGTGCCAATACCATGGGTCAATACCATGTGTCAATACAAAACATGGGCCAATACAAACTATGGATCAACAATTACCACGGGACGACTTACAAAGCATATGTGTCCAACAACAATATACTAACAAAGTAAATAGAAAGGTTGATATGGGTTGATATGTGTCAATAAGACAAACTATGGATCAACAAATACTACGGGACGATTTACAAAGCATATGTGTCCAACAACAATATACTAACATAGTAAATAGAAAGGTTGATATGGGTTCCTAACATCCCCTCTCCCTTAGAAAAAGATTTGTCCTCAAAGATTTAGATGTGGAAATTGATGCAGAATCTGAAGGAGTGGTTCCCCTGTAGCATCCTTGGGTTGCATTCCGGGCCACTGACGCCTTGTGAGTTTCAGGGAGGGTTGCTTGGAAGGCTGTCGACAAAGAAGAACCATATTAGCTGCATGAAAAGTGTGCTCAGAACGGTGCTGAACGGCTTGTTGTTTCAGTCGAATTCTTGCCATGTGAAGATTGTCCTGCATAATGAGAAGACTCTGATCACGGTTTCGAAGAACCGAGTCAATTGCCTGAACTGGGGAGCTGCTGAGGATGTATGGAAGAAGAATTGGCGGCGCATGTCCATAGAATGCTTCATATGGTGTCCTTTTACATGTGGTATTGTACCACTGCAACACTTCTAGGAAATCCATAGAAATAGTTGTCCAAATCTGTGTAGGGATGGGCAAGGGTTCGATCAGTCCTGAAAGGAATTTTGTTTCACCCTTGTTGACCTAGCAAGTATCACAGTCAACCACCATCTGTTGAATTGTCATTTTCAGTCCCTACCAAAAGAAGTTACATTGTTCTCGGTCATACATTTTGAGGAACCCATAGTGCCCTGCTGATGAAGAAGCATGGGGTTCATAGAAGAGATGTCACGTCCCCTCCCATCATACCAGTGCGATGGAGAGAACGTGAGGCTAAAACCGAGCAACTAGCCCCATACTTATTAAATAAAGATTCACATAATATAAAGAGACATATGCAGATGTATAAATGTAAGAAACATAGTGGAAGTAAATTCAATTACACATTTATCACACATTCAAGATATTCATCAAATAAATACATTGCAGAGTTAACACAAGAGAGTACTTATCTTATAACAAAGTAGTCCCGAGCAACTGGCTATGCAACTGCAACATTCCACCCAACCATAGGCCAGTTGTGGTCATCAATTCCTCAACACAACTGCCACCCCCAAGCTGGGCATAATCTCCACAAGGAAAAAGAGAACAACAGACTCACACATAGCCCAAAGATACACCAAAATCAGCCAAGCCAATCTATAGTTGGGTTTATCAGGCTGCTAAGGCAATGGAAAGGAAGAATTGTTAAGCTAGTGGCTCAACCACAGAGCTATGGTTACCTCTACAAGATCTATCTAGCTTGGTACCCACAATGTCTACACACCCAACCCAAGGAAGTATTCCCTTCACTATTACATAGTCCCTCAGGCCATACCTCCCATTCTAATGTTGTTCAAGGTGTGCATAGAAGAGCAACCAACCCTTTTGATCTTCTTGAGAGGTTACCTCCTCACTAGGTTTATCAAGCCAATTATGTCCTCTTCCACTCCTAAATTCTTTCTCACAAGTTCAAACCAAAACTAGGATGCACACAACAGCAAAATCATAAGTGCTGGGTATGAAGAAAAATGTGGGCAACCAAAAACGAACTGGTAGATGGGGAAATCACCCTGGGGAAGCAAATTTGTTTTCAGAAAACGTTCATGGGCATTCAAGGGCAGGAATAACCTCTATAATCCCCCAAATCATGACTCCCTTCCTCCCAGCCACTATGCAATACAAAAACGAGCTCCCGGCTGTGGAAAATGCAGGAAAATGGTAGAAAACGTGAAGTAGAAAGACCCAGCTAGCTCATACTGTGTGAGAGAGCAAAGACCATGGGTGAAGAATGGATTTGGGCACCATTTCGTGGGTGTTTTCTTTCCCAAGAAGAAAAATGCATTTTCCCAGGTTGATGGCTTTCCCATGCACGAAATTGGCTGCTATACCTCTCCATTCCGAAGGCATTAACTACCTCAACAAACTCTTGGAAGAATTAAATGATTGGGTGCATAAGTCAAAATGGGTAGTTGGGGTTCATTCATTGACATTTGGCTTATCACCATTGGCTCAAGGGTTTGAATAATCTCCCTCCCTATTCCTTGTAGAATCATGCCCCCATATCTTGTTGCATTGCATAGCTAGTTGTGGGTATTTCATTAAAATTCATATTTACATGATGTCTTTAATTTCTATTGTGCTTAGTTAGCATAAGAACCATATGCATTGATTTTTAATTACCGATACATAAAACGCTAAATCAATGGCGGGGCCTTGGCCTTGAGCTCCTCACCATGATTTAATAACGATATTTACATTATTTACAATTTTAATGCAATAGGGTAAAGATGGGGACGTGACAAGAGATAGCCCTGTTGATTAGATTACAACCAATTCAGAACAAGCAGAGAAATAGCTGTAAGAGAAACTGGGTCATCAAATGTGCGAGAATAAGCATCTGCCACCATATTGTCCTTACCCTTCTTGTAAGTGATCACATAGGCATAACCCATGAGTTCGATAACCCATTTCAGGTGTGCTAGAGAGGAGACCCATTGTTCCAGGAAATTTTCCAGACTCTGGAGATTAGTATTGATGTTGAAATAATTCCCTAATAGGTATGGCTTCCACTTCTGTATTGCATGCAAAATAACCATCATTTCTTGTTGAGATGTAGATGCGGCTAAATTCTTTCCGGAAAGGTCTCTTGAAGGTGACAAGCCCACTGGTTCAGCAAGGACACCTGCATATCTATCCAAGGAAGTAGGGGAGACCATTGATGGGTGCATCTGAATGGAATGGAGTTGAGCGATGAAACCATGTGAATTATTCTTAAGGATCTTTCCCAGGCGATGTGAACTGATGATGCGGAGAGACCCTTGTTGTAAGCCCTTAAATTTGTGTTGTTTCCCATTGATTGAAAACTGCATCCAAAGTTCAGCAAAATCCCATAATATGGGGCCAAGTGTGCATAACCATTGAACGCCCAAAACTACATCACATCTGCCTATAGACAATGAAAACATGTCAGAGCGCAAGTTATAATTTTCCAGAGAGATACACACATTGTGACACTTCCCCTTGCAAGGTAAGGTTCCCCCATTGGCAACCATGACTTCAAAGTTGGAGCAAGGATGGACAAAACAATCATCATGCTTGGCGATCCGAGGGTCAATGAAGTTATGAGTGCTACTGGAATCAATGAGTATTGTAAGAGGAAACTTCTTGAAGTAACCCCTGACCTGCATTGTTTGGGGGGTGGTGATGCCAGATAAAGCATGGAGAGATATCTCTGGTTGTTCATCCTGAGATGGGGGGTCAATAGGAGGCTCCTGAATGTCGACCTGATCATCCATTGTATCCGGAGTTTCTTCACCAATTGTAGAGGAAGGCGGAGAATCCATATCCAAGAGATAGAGCTTTTGTTAAACACATCTATGTCCCCGAGTGAATTTCTCATCACAATTATAACAAAGCCCTTTTTCTCTGCATGCCTACATCTCTGTTTTAGACAAATGCTTGATAGGAGTTGGTCGAGGAGCTGGCGGGATGGGAGGTCGTTCATAACCCATATTTCGAAAGGGAACAAAAGTGGGTTTGGAGCATTATTGGGCTGCAATCTTGTCTTCTTACAACTTAGCCAACCCTAGGACTTCCATCATTGTGTTGGGATAGAACATTTTAACCTCTGACCAGATTTCATCCTTAAGACCACTGATAAAACAACTCCTGTAGAATTCATCAGACAATCCTTCTGTGTGATTGGCTAGTTTCTCAAATTTTGTCTGATACTCTCTCACAGTGCCACTTTAACGAAGTCTAGTGAGTGCTTCGGTGAAGTCATCAAAAGCACTAGGACCAAATCGTTGCAAAAAGAGCTGGCAAAAATATGTCCATTTTGGCTTGTCATGAGCCTTGATGTACCAACGGTACCATTGAAGGGCTTCCTGTTCCAAATGAAAGGATGCAAGTGAAACTTTTTAGACATCAAAAGTATTATGCAGACTAAAATACTGTTCTTCACGATAGATCCATCTAGTCGGTCAGTACCATTGAAGCAAGGAAATTCAAGCTTTGGACCACGAAAATTGCTGGAAGAAGAGAACCCATTGGCTGCAGAAGATTCTTGTTGTTGGTTATTGTTCATGGCTGAATGCCGAAGATGGAGGCTGAGAAATTTTTCATTTAGATCTTGGAGTTTGGTTTGGATGACTGCAAGTGCTTCCTCCATGGTTTTTGCTCCTGTGCGGGTGACAACCATAACCAGGAGAATTTTTTTTTTC
The DNA here is from genome assembly GCA_027924585.1 of Larix kaempferi. Taxonomy (NCBI): domain Eukaryota; kingdom Viridiplantae; phylum Streptophyta; class Pinopsida; order Pinales; family Pinaceae; genus Larix; species Larix kaempferi. The sequence continues at coordinate 10,073,635 of BSBM01000185.1, forward strand.
TTTTTTCGGGAATGGATAGAAAAACACAAACAAAAGCTTATTTAGTAAAGGGAAATTTAGATTTGGGAAAAACTCGGAGGGGTAATTGGGGTTTGACTAGGTTTTGGACACTTTCTGATGGACAGAGAAGCAAAAAATGGGGATTTCAGAAGCGGAGTGAAAGAATGAGAAAATTTGTCAAAGAGAGACAAAGAAGCAGAAATAGGGAATGAACATGGTGGCAAAATTTGGAGGCGAGTGGGTGAAAATTGAAGAAGTTATGGCAAACTCTAAAAATAGATAAATGTGGGATTTCTGGCTATGGGAAGTGGAATTTGGGATAGGGTCCTCAGGAATGAAATATGCAGAATGGGATTGCAAGGTTGTCAGTGAAGTTTAAGGGAAAACAGAGTTAAAACAAGGGAGATATGGCGATTTTTTTTTTTTTTTATCAAAATGGATCTGAAACGACTTTTGGAATGGATAGAAAACAACGGGATCTGGAACGACTCAGAATGGATCGGAAATGGATGGATCTAAAACGACTTTTAGAATGGATCTGAACTGGCTTTCAGAATGGATCTGCAACAGCTCGGAAGTGATCGACAACAGATGGATCTGCAATGGCGCGGAAGTGATCGACAACAGTTCAGCTGAAAATAGATATGACCCTAGGCATGTTTGGCTTCCTATTGGTTTAGGGGATTCACTCGGCCACCGATGTTGTCTGACGGCTTGCGTATTGGGGCAGTACCCCTCACTCCACGACTCAGGTAAAACTAATAACCGCTTTGCCACAAACGACAACTCTTGGTTTACCTCACGGGTGGGAACTAGTCAATCAGGTAGAGGTTGTTGCCCTTTTCGCTGGCAGGTCCACTCAATGGACCAGCTACGTTGGGGTTCCTGTGGTACTTCTCACAATAAGTTTTAGGGCTTATGCCCAAGTACTTCCCACAATTAAGCGGATAGGGATTATTCCGAGATCCGAAGCTGCAACAGATGGGAAAAAAATTTTGGGCAGAAATTTCACCCAGCGAGCCCAAGAAAGTGCTCTGATACCAGATGTGAAGAACCTGCAACAATTAATTAATGAAAATACACGAGATAGCAGAAATAATAGAACTCGGAATCACTTTTATTGATCACGGGCCACTTCGAGGGGGCAACCTCCTTTGAGCAAACTCAATACAAATAACTTCACGGTCCCTTCATTGGTCTCAACACAAACTTATATACTAAGTCTAGGCGCCAATACCATGGGTCAATATCATGTGTCAAAACAAACCATGGGCCAATACAAACTATGGATCAACAATTACTATGGGACGACTTACAAAGCATATGCGTCCAACAACAATAAGACAAACTATGGATCAACAAATACTATGGGTTGACTTACAAAGCATATGCATCCAACAACAATATACTAACAAAGTAAATAGAAGGGTTGACATGGGTTCCTAACAATCACATGATCACCTTGGTGGTCGTCGACTCACACTATCATACATGGCATGAGGTGGATGGTTATACTAGCATATATCCAAATCCTAGGCTCTATCAAGCACCGAGAGGGATCAAATCTCCCTAGGTGCAAACCTCTCCTTGAATAGCTCCTTGAGTGCAATACGTGAGCCACCTAATCCTAAGCTCTAAAGTCTCTAGTTTAAGTCTCATATTTACTTTTTACTTTGTATTATTCTTTTTTGTTTAAGTCTCATAATATTTATTACTTTTTACTTTGTATTATTCTTTTCTGTTTACTTTGTATTATTTTGTTACTCGACAAACTCGACAAACACTCTAAAATCTCATATTTACTTTTTACTTTGTATTAAAAGTAAAAAGTAAAGTCTCTAGTTTAAGTCTCATATTTACTTTTTACTTTGTATTATTCTTTTTTGTTTATGACTGACATAATACTTATCACCTAATCCTAAGCTGTAAAGTCTCTAGTTTAAGTCTCATATTTACTTTTTACTTAGTATTATTCTTTTTTGTTTATGGCTGACATAATATTTACTTTGTATTATTCTTTTTTGTTTATGGCCGACATAATATTTATTACTTTTTACTTTGTATTATTCTTTTTTGTTTACTTTGTGTTGTTTTGTTACTCGACAAACACTCAACTTACAAATGTTATTTATGGCCGACAAATATCGACAAACACTCGACTTACAAGATCTCCCTCATACAAATGTTATTTATGACCGACAATATCGACAAACACTCGACTAACAAGATCTCCCTCATACTGGGCTGTAGAGTGCCTCTTGGCGCAATGAGTCGATTTTGGGGTTCTTTGGCCTATCGTCTAGGCACACTATGGATATGTTCGACACCTTTGCATGAAGACAAGGTGCATCATAGACATTGACAACTCACATTAGTTGGATAGACCAAGAGAAGATTGGAGGGAATTTGGTGAGGTACAGAATGTTGTTGCAAACAACCTCACTCATAGGCATGCACTATGTATGGCAAACACAATGGAAAGAAGAACTAATTGGCTTATATATGACATGGGTAAACTCAGTTGGGTGCACATTGGCTTATTGGACTAAGTGTGCGCACTTCAATGGATGCACGTTGGCTATGAACATTTGGATGCATGCCGAAAGGAATGATGTTGGCTTCATGTACTTGTTGAGAACACCTATTTGGGAACAATTGGGAAAAAGGGAATTGGGTGCACTTGGATGCTCCTTGGTGGACGCACTTCCTTGGCATATGCACTCTAGTCACACTTGTGGTGGGTGAGGGTGTGATGGGTGCACCTACTAGGCCCACTTGTGATGGCCATGGATTTGATGGGTGCACCTATTGAACACACTTGTGATGGACGTGGTTTCATTAGGCACACTTGTAGTTGCTCACGCATTGTATGTACTTGTGATCACATGGTATAGTGGGAACAACACCATTGAATATGGATGCCAATGAACAAGTCATGAGGGAATAGTTGAGGTGGATGAAAACACTTGGGTCCACTTAGAGTTGGAGGACCTTGAAATCTAGCTTGGGAAGACTCGCATATATAGTGGACACCTCAAAATGGTATTTCATTCAATCATCTTCGCAAGTGATTCACACAAGTTCAATGTGATCTCTACAATTGTGCTAAGTTATGGGTTTAGCATAGTAGGGTGAATTTATACTAGCTGAATGAAAAATGAAGAGGTGAATAGGAATTGCATGAGGCAAGCCTATGATAGCTTCAAGGCCTTTTTTGTACAAAATTGTTGGTAATTGGCAGAACGTTATTTTTCCTTAGATTCGTTGTACTTCTGTAAAAGAGGGGCAGGTAGGTGGCCTCCTTCCCTTGTTGTATACTATGAACGTTCTTCTCATAAATAAAATTTAAGGCATTTTCCCTGGGTCCCCCCTATACATGTCCATGTGTATAGTGGCTTGTTTATTAGGATGATTATTGTTCTATTTCATGTGATGTTTTATGTTGCTTAACTATTCACATTGGCTAAGAAAAGTATTGGCTAAGTGTTGAATATTTTAAAGTATAAGTGTTGATGGGATGTTTTAAAGGTTTCATTTGGATGCCTATCAAATTATTAAATGAACTTGGTTGAGTAGGACTTAGTTACATTTGATGGTTTGTAGTCTAAGATGGAGTTAAGGGAATTATTTAGACAGTGAAGCACAGTTTGTTTGTAGTAGACATAGGATGAACAAGCCCCTAGATCCAAGGTAAGGAAGTACTGCAGACCTCAGGTGTTTAAGCAAAATTGGGAAACCCCCAAGTTTGAATTATTATTTTTTGGTATATGGTTGGCTATAGGTTTCAACAATAATATTGTATCCTTTAATCTTAACTTTAATTTTCAACCCATGGATTCATACAATCTTTAGAGGGTTCAAAAAAGTATATGCATCTACAAAAGGAAAAACTTGTCTACTAGCATGAATGAGAATTTAAACTAATAATAGTAATGTAACCTAATTTAAACAACATAGATCATTCTAGTTTAAAATAGAAATAACTTACATCTACAAGCAATAGAAATGAAAGATCTAACTATTCAATTTAGCATTTGTTTCTTTATCATTCCCAAAGTGGCAAGCTAGACCAGATCCCCAGATTTAGCTAAGTAGCCAATGGTGATGAGTTGCCTTACTATGGCTTGGGTATATAATATGCATGAAATAAATTAACTATCGATTCCATGCAAGTTCTTGAGGTGCAAAGGGTGAGTATTAACTAAATTGAATAATGGATGCAAGCATATAAAGTAAATAACCTTGAGCAAGCATGAACCTAACTATTGAAAGAATAAACAAGGAATATATGTGCATAGGAAATGAAGAGATCCATGTATTTCCCCTGGGTGGGACCTAATCAAGGCTACTTTAGGAATTGAGAGACTACTCAGATAAGTGCTGCAAAATATGTCCTCATTTATTCAAAAAGTTGAAAATACATAATAAGTGTCTTGAACTTCAACAACGATAACAAGTATAGGAAAATGATAAATTTGCAAGAGTGGAAGCCTTTGGGATTACTCACTCTTCCCCTTAAATACAAAATAGGTTCATTCAAATGAGATCTAGTCTTCTTCAACTGAACCGAGGCTTCATTACTGCTTTAGGACTACGCATCATCCAACTGCTACGGTTAACTTGAGATCACTTAGGTTGATAATCAATATGTGGTGACACTTGCTAGACAAGGTATCATAATAGGTGCTTTGAATCCCTGATTCCACTACTATTGTGGCAAGTTGGTTGACTTCTCCAACGCGCAAGAGTATGAACTGTCTATTATTCACATACTAAGTTCAAATTATTAGCATGTTTGCATTAGTCACCAAATAAGGAAGTTAAAAGCAGTTAAATGAATAATACCAGCCTAGATCCAAATCCTAGGCTTTATCAAGCGCTGACAGGGATCAAATATCCCGAGGTGAAAACCTCTCCTTGAGTGCAATACCTGAGAAGAGGTTTGCACCTCAGGAGATTTGATCCCTCTCGATGCTTGATAGAGCCTAGGATTTGGATCTAGGCTGGTTTCAGTCGTGGGCGGTGACACAAAATTGGAGTTTGATCAGCATTGTAAGGAACAGGTTAAGTTGAAAACACAGATATATTTACAAGGATTATCATAATGTAAGTAATAAGTATTAAGGATTGACTAAATTGTTAAACTGGAAAATAGAGACACTAATTTTGACAGGATTAAATAAATGAAAATATGGTTCACATCGTGATCATTCTCAATCTATCTTCTTCATCTTTTCTTATCTTCACACTTGGTAGTTTTGACATCTTCTCATATCGATCATATGAGAACGGAGGTTGAAATTGTAGACCCGCAAAATCTTTAACTCGAGATATTGTTGTAAACGTCATACCCTGCCTCTCTTGCTTTCCAATACTAATAGTAGCTTTCTCCAATGTCAATCCTTGTGACTTATGGATTGTTAAACCCCGAGTGAGTTTCAATGGAAGTTGTTTTTTATTACCTCTTTCAATAGGTGTAATAGGAACAACTTGAGGAAACGATTCATCCCATGGTTCCCCCACATAATTATCAAATTTTATTAAAACATACGTCGGTGGTTCTGGAGGCGAACTTCCAAGGTTATATACAATTTTTTGTATAACTCCAAGAGCACCATTGACGAGTCCTGCATCAGTCCAGAGGTTTGATGTGAGCATTACCCTTGCATCTATGGCTATAAGTAATTCAAGTTCCAACCCTTCTTCGTCTCCTTCCATAGAATAGTTGCTTCTTACAGATGTAGCAATATTGGTCGCAATGGGACAGTTTAGGCTTCTTATTAAACGCTTGTTATGACAATTTACATCATCATTTGTCGCAAACAAATGTATCACCTTATCGAAGGACTTTTTCATTGTAGCATGTAAGGAGGTATCTGTATGAGTCATCAGTAATTTCCAATCCTCTATTGTTGGAATTGCATCTCTAATATTCATTAACACATTATGAAAAGATATTTGTTCATTGCTTTGTCCATTCTGTCGAAACACAGTATCGAGGGTCACAACTGTTGTGAATGTGTTCCACAATTCTTTTGCAATACCTTCTGATGCATATACAGGCTTATCCATGACAGGTGGCAATTGTCCCAAATCACCGATCAATATAATTGATCTTCCACCAAAAGGTATATTAGCATTTTCTGGGAAGGCTTGGCGAAGTCTTGAATCTATTTTGATTAATAGATTTTTTCCTATAAAACTCATTTCATCGATCAAAATATATTTAACATTCCTCAACTCTTCTTGTAAGTTAATTAAAGTCACCCCTCATAAAGGATTCATTTCTTTGATCGGTATATGAAGTGTAGAATGAACAGTTCTTACGGATATGTTGAAAGCTGCCACCCCCGTAGGAGCCAGAAGAAGTAATGGACTTTTCCCTGGATGAGAGATATTATCAAGTGTATTTTTAATGGCTCCAATCAAATATGACTTTTCAGTTCCTGCAGTTCCTTGAATTATCATGCGTAGTGGATCAACACCCGTTCTATTATGCTCAAGGATAACATCGTATGCTATTCTTTGCTTATCACCCAAACTATCAATTGAGTAAGACTTTGCATGTTGATTAGTAGAAATCGTTTTCATTTTTCGCATATCAGAGATGAAATGAATAGCATGACTGGAGGTCTCTTCATCTACAAAAGCAGTGTTCCAATCATTCATACGATCAAGATCCCTATGTCCAAGCATCTCAAACTCATTATAATTTACAAATTGATTTTTATACAATCCACATATGATCTCCCATTCATGCTGCCTAGAATCTCTCTGTGGAATTGGAGGTTCTTCTTCCTCGTTGGATTCAACTTGACCATCTGTAGGAACAGGTTTGCGATCAACATGCCAAGGTACATATTGCAAATTTCCCAATTCTGTACTATTTCATCAGATGTGTGGCCTATATCTCTTTGAAAGTCATGAAATGTCTTTTACAAAACCAACTCGGACCAACAGAATTCGACAAACTTCTCATCTTTTCGATCAGGAATAGAATTAAATCTCGGAAACACACGTACAATAGATGCATTACTTCATGGTAACCATTTTTCCCCCCGTCGACGTTTGTCATATGACCAATATTTTGCAACATATATCAATGTAAGTTGCTCCATATTCTCTGGTCGCTTAGTATATGCATCAATCAGAGAATTATCACTGTCGGCATTATATGTTTCAACCTGTACTTGTTTGAAAACCTTCATACCAACATTTAGAACCACAAAACGACGGCTACATTCTGAAAGAGGAAGCTCTAGAAGCATATGGCATGTCTCATGTGCACCAATGTCCCTATCAACAATGGATTCACACAACAAAGTTTTATATGCACGTGCTGCTGGTTCGTTCGGATTCTGGATAGAAGAGACCCACATCAACATATGGTGGAAAGTTTCAGATCCCTTTTCTGATTTAGCAACGTATTTCGCTATGTAATTAGTAACAACGTGCTTGGAAAGTACAGGATGCCAATCTATGTTATCCCTCCACATCATCAGTGTTTCACGATTGTGTGTATTGACTCTGTCATCATTTCGTCTAGGTTCATACTTTTTTTCTCCTTCTTCATCAATGTAAAGTTTTGACTAGTCACATAGATCCCATGGTCCGTGGTACCGACATACCAATTTCCCTCTCTTCTTTCAAAGACAACTTCTCTCATTGCAGGTAATATGACGCTCAACAAAGTTAAGAAGTTCTTCATAATCAGTCATTGGATCTGATTAAAATATTTGTTCTATGCCTTATACACAAGGATGATCATCTACATTATCTCCAATTTGAATATTTCGTTGATGTCCCTCATGTGGATTTACTTCATGCAAACATTTGTCGAAATAATTTTTTGCAGATATAACTTCCGTAGGATCATCCCAATTTAGAGTGTCCATGTTGGGAGCATTTTTTAACCAAAGAAACCCGTGGACATGAGGAGATCCACGGTGTTGCCATTCGTAGCGACTCCAATAATCCATAGCTTGATGAAAATGTTCGAAAACCTATTCTCGAAACATTGTATGTCTCAAGTGCATATAATGTGCCACGATGTGAGGATTATCAATTACATTTTGACATCGCCATTTTCTCGCTTCACGTGGATCTGTAGGACTTGTGACTGGCATTAATTTATGCAAATCAGGCCATTGCATATCCGCTACACTTAGTGTGAATAATATTGTCGGACAACCAATCTGTTGAATCAAGTCAGATAACTCTTGACGACACTTGCTCCAATATGCACGTGTGCCTCTTAATACCGTTCCAAATCTCATTAATCTTTCTCCCAATCTCGAATCTGGAAGATGTTGTAAATGTTGTCATAACTCTTCCATTGTTGTGGGCAGTTCACCAATATTTTTTTTGACAAAAACTGTTGAGGAAGCTTGAGCACGATGTCTCATTATGATATCCAGTAAAAAATATATGAAGCAAGGGTGCCTTCCAAATTTGTTATCATGATATCTAAGAAGATGTTTTGCATACTCATGTAGATGGACATATCACATTCGCAGTTGTAACCAATTAGCCTCTCCTTTAGGTAACAATGCTGGAAATGCCATATCAAATAATCCAACAGTGTTATACTCGTTAATCGAAGATGATCCAATGCCAGGCCAGTTAAGCACATCAGTGGATTCATAATTTGTGTTATTTTCATCTGGATTAGGATTATTTTCCCATGCTCTAATAATTTCTATCTCTCGTGGTGCACTTGGAAGCCTTGATGCAAAAGAAGTTGTGTGTAAACCGTCTAACATGTCATCAACTCCTGGTATCCCTTCCAACATTGCAAATTCTGTGTCGTCGTCAATATCAGGAAGAGTAATAGAATTAAGAATATGTGAGATATTTGTTGCATTTTCGGGTAACTGTTCTACTGCATCATAATCAACCCGAAAATCTCGATAATATGGATCATTTTGAATCTTATATACTAATGCATCCATAACTCTTTGTTTTCTAACAGTGAAATCATAACTGGATCCTTGTCGTCCTTTTTCTCGCACAACAACCATTAAGTCCAAGTTGTTAATATGTCGTGGCAATTTCTTAGCAACATCTTTAATTTCTTGTGGAAAACTAATGGTGTGTCCTCGATATTTGTATTGTCCACCTATTGAATGCATCACCTGCAAAATTGGACTTGCACGTGCTATCAACATCTCTTCAACTTGTGTGAGATCTTTAAGGACATGCGGTTGAGTTCTTGGATCCATGTGGTTCTTAGCTGAGAATCTGTTATTAGATCCCTCTCCAAGACATTGCAAACACATTGGACCCGTACTTGTATTCCTGCATATGACTCCTGGCAGACATGCCACACTTACACTTCTGCTAATTTATCAATTCGTTCACGAAATTTGCGATGTCTAGTATACATCTCTTTAGATGGTACCGATATATTATGGTCAATTTTAATCTTCTTTCCTCCGACCGTTACTTGTTGAGCATCTCCCATAGTTGGTTCCACTGGTTTATTGGTTGAATATTGTCCTTGTTGTTCTACATTTTGATTTCTTTGTTGTTCTCCAATTTGATTTTTGTGTTCTTCCATTTGCTTCAACTTTCTCTCTCGATATGCTCTTTGTCGTTCAACGCTTCATTTTTTTTGTTCCTCTCGTTCCTCTGTTGTCATTTCGTCTAACTTTCTTTTTTGATATTCCTTTTGTCGATCTGTGTTTCATTTTCTTTGTTCTTCTCGTTCTTCTATTTTCATTTCATCCAACTTTCTTTTTTGATAATGTTTTTGTTGTTCTGTTTTTCGTTCCAAGTCTTCCTCTCGTTCTTTTGCTGTCATTTCCTTCGATTTTCTTCGTTGAGAATCTCCCACAGTTGGTTCTACGGGTATATTGGTCGAGCATTGTCTTTGTTGTTCAGCATTTTTATTTCTTTGTTGTTCTGCATTTTTATTTGTTTGTTCCTCAGACTGCTTCAACTTTCTCTCTCGATATTCCTTTTGTCGATCTGCATTTCGTTTTCTTCGTTCTTCTCATTCTTCTGTTGTCATTTCATCCATTTTTCTTTTTCGATATTCTCTTTGTTGTTTTGATTTTCGTTCCAATTCTTCTTCTCGTTCTTTTTCTGTCATTTCGATAGATTTTCTTCGTTCAGCATCTCCCAAAGTTGGTTCTACGGGTCTATTGGTCGAACATTGTCTTTGTTGTTCTACATTGTCACTTCCTTGTTCTTCCGATTGCTTCAACTTTCTCTCTCGATATGCTCTTTGTCATTCTACGTTTCGTTTTCTTCGTTCTTCTCGTTCTTCTTCCGTCATTTCGTCCAACTTTCTTTTTCGATATTCTTTTTGTCGATCTGCTTTTCATTTCAAGTCTTCTTCTCATTCCTTTGTACTAATTTCGTTAGATTTTCTTCCTTGATTTTCGACGTTCTGTATTTTTTGTTCTTCTCCAATCTGTCTCATCGCATCCTCAGTATGCACATCTTCCATTTTTTGTTCACACTCTATGCAAGGATAAAACAAAATTCACTGAAATCAATGCAAGTATAAATCTCACTAAATTTTCAAAAGTCAATATATTTTAAAAAAAAATTCAATATATTTTCAAAATACAATATGTTTTCCAAAAAAATAGGTGATCTAGGAGGATTGAACCTTCGACCTCACACCCATTATCCAAACAACCTTACCACTATACCACAAGTAGTTCTTATTACATAATGTAAATAAGTTATATATATACAGGAATATTATTGAATTTGGCGAGAATGGGTGAATGGTGGATCAAGAGGGTTTGACCCCATGACCTACCTAAAAATACCACATAGTTTTACCAATGGGATACACCCAATTGTTTGAAAAATTAAATAATAAACTACACTAAAATCTATGCAAGCATGTAAATATAAATTTTAAAAATTTAAATCACTGAAATCTATGCACACATATAAATAATATATTTCACTGAAATCTAGTTAGTACTTTTTTTCAATTGCTACACATTTAGGACTCGAAGTTGCAAGTATAAATGTTCTTCGTAGAATGAGAAGTTACATATTATTGTTAGATATTTCCACCAACAATATTAAAATTAATTATTATAGTATTTATATAGTATTTAATTTTAAATATTATAGTATTTATATTTCAATAGTTATATTTAACTTATATTTAAAATACTAAATTTTATTTCAATTCAAATATATTAAAATTAAATACTATATTAAATTTAATTTTAAAATATAATATTTTAAAATTTTTGTTTTAATGTTTTAATAATTTGCTGCAGGGATCCTAGCGGAGGGCGGAGGGAGGAGGGAGGAGTAGTGTGGAGGGAGGGAGGAGCATGGAGGAGGGTGCAGCTGGGCGTGGAGGGAGCCTGGCGAACGTTGCAGCAGGGAGGGAGGAGGGACGCACAGCTTGGAGGGAGGAGGGAGCCTGGTGTGGAGGGAGCAGGAAGGGAGGCGTGGAGGAGGGTGTAGTAGGGAGGGAGCACAGCTGGGAGGGAGCAGGGAGGGAGCCTGGCGTGGAGGAGGGTGCAGTAGGGAGGGATCCTGGCGGAGGGAGGAGGGAGGAGCAGCGTGGAGGGCGGAGCTGGGCGTGGAGAGAGCCTGGCAGAGGGAGGAGCAGCGTGGAGGGTGAAGGGAGGAGGAAGGAGCAACGTGCAGCAGGGAGGAGCTAGGCGTGGAGGTGAATTGTGGAGGAGGGAGGAGCTGGGTGTGGAGGGAGTTGGGCGCAGAAGAGCAGCGTGGAGAGAGGAGGCAGGAGCAGCGTGGAGGAGGGTGCAGCAGGGAGGAGCTTGGCGTGGAGGAGGGTGCAGCGTGGAGGAATTGAATTTAATATAAAAATTGAATTTCAATTAAAATTTTAATATAAAAATTGAATTTGAATTTCAAATGTGTACCTTGCAAGTAGCTACGATCAGGTTTGATTTTCTAATACGATCATATTTGATTCTCTATTCCACACAGGTTGTAGTTCAAAATTGTTCGAGGCACGGTTGTTTGAATTCATGATCAATGGTTATATGTGTTATATAGTATTTCATTTCGAAAAAACACGTCCTTTCAATTTTTGTTTATTAATGGCCGACACTTCAATATTTAATTTTTTTATTTTTTGGTTATTAAAATTTGACTCGACAAACACTCACACATGTTACACAATCTCCCTCATATTACACTCGACAAAGTCAACAAACACTTGACACATGTTACACGATCTCCCCTATATTGGGCTGTAGAGCACCTCTCGGCACAATAATGTAAATAAGTATATACACAGGAATATTATTGAATTTGGCGAAAATGGGTCCGTGACCTACCTAAAAACACCACACAGTTTTACCAATGGGATACACCGAATTGTTTGAAAAATTAAATGATTAAATACACTGAAATCTACGCAAGCATGTAAATATAAATTTTAAAAATTTAAATCACTGAAATCTATGCAAGCATGTAAATATAAATTTTAAAAATTTAAATCACTGAAATCTATGCAAGCATGTAAATATAAATTTTAAAAATTTAAATCACTGAAATCTATGCACGCATATAAATACTATATTTCACTGAAATCTAGTTAGTACTTTTTTTCAATTGCTACGCATTTAGGACTCGAAGTTGCAAATCTAAATGTTCTTCGTAGAATGAGAAGTTACATATTATTGTTAGATATTTCCACCAACAATATTAAAATTAATTATTATAGTATTTCTATAGTATTTAATTTTAAATATTATAGTATTTCTATAGTATTTAATTTTAAATATTATAGTATTTATATATCAATAGTTATATTTAACTTATATTTAAAATAATATATTAAATACTATATTTATTTCAATTCAAATATATTAAAATTAAATACTATATTAAATTTAATTTTAAAATATAATATTTTAAATTTTTTTGTTTTAATGTTTTAATAATTTGGTGCAGGGATCCTAGCGGAGGGAGGAGGGAGGCGCAGCGTGGAGGGAGGAGGGAGGAGGGAGGTGCAGCGTGGAGGGAGGAGGGTTATTAAAATTTGACTCGACAAACACTCGACAAAATTGACAAACACTCACACATGTTACATGATCTCCCTCATACTACACTCGACAAAGTAAAAAAACACTCGACAAACACTCGACACATGTTACATGATCTCCCTCATACTGGGTTGTAGAGCGCCTCTCGGCGCAATAATCAAACATTTATTCCAACTATATATGCATGGAAAAAGAGGTAATATTATTTCTGATACTAGTTCCTTTAGATAATTTTCAACTCTTAATCCCTATAAACCATGACATAGACGGGTTGATTCTTACCATATTGGTATCCCATCGTCTCCCCTCTACTTAAGGTATTGCACACCCTTGTGCAATAAAAAAGGAAGGCTTGATTTTCCTTGCTATGATTGGGTTGGCCACTCTGGTTCTTCTCTAACATCCCAAGCTATAAATTTGGTCACCGCCCCTGTATGATAGTATCCCTTGGACTATTCTCTCTCTTTCCTTTCCTCTATTTCTTCCTTTTGATTACATTCCTTGATACATGGAATGGTTAAAAGTAGGGGTGAATTGAACCTAAGTCCAATCCCTCAAGTTCCAACTTTTCTACAGTGGATATTTATAGTAGAGATTTGAATAATACCCTCCTCAGATTGGAAGTGGGATGAATCTCTACTATTTGTAGTCTAGATGGAAGATACTTCCACCTTGATTGGGATTCTTTGATGATTCTATCCTTGCTTTCTCAAACACTTATTTGAAGTGTTTTAATGCTCCATCTTATTTCTCTTTCAAAATGGGGATGAGTTTGTTGTTTATTCTTATTTCTTGGCCTAACACCACTTATTTATGCATGGAAGCTTATGCCTTTAGCCATAAATGGATGTGTTTTTCCTTTACTTGATATTTTTCCATTGCAATGTCCCTTCTATTCTCATTTAGATTCCATGAACATAGTGCTCTAAGCTACACATCCCCAATGTAAGATTTGGGGAACCATCTACAAGGATAGGAAAAATTACAATTGTGCATATAAAACTCACTAAGTTGATCTTTTTCTTCCTCACTACTTCCTTGACAAAATTCCAAAAAACATTTTGGAGTCTCAAATTGATAAGGGAAACGGTCCTTAAGCCTTCTCATTTGAAAGTGTAACCACGTCTCTTTCAGGAATAATGAATAGACTTCTCTTTCAGGAATAATGAATAGACCCTTGAGGGAATCCTACACTCTACCAGTTCCTAGGATATTTCATAAAAAAATTATACGATGGCTTCCAAATATTCTATTCTTTTGGATTTGAGTTCCAAGTACTCCTTGCATTCTTGTAGTTCTCTATTCAGTCTATTGTTGTCATTCTTCGAGTGTCTTTTTCGTTCAATATGTCGCATTTTTAGAATTTGGATTTTTTCATCTATGAGATTGCTCTCATGTTTTTTCTGAATAGAAGAACCATTGATATTAGTATTTTTTACTACCTCATTTGATTGGGAACCATGTTACCAACGGAGGATTTATTTTTCCTGCTCTTGCAATTGCTTCATTAATTTTTGTATTTGTTGTTCTTTTTTCTGTAACAACCTGATATTGGGCAATTTTGAAGTCTATATTTCAGTTCAAGTTTTAGGGGGGTCCTATACTTTTATGTCAGGGACATTATGCATTGTTTCTTCATCTTGTAGTAATAACACCTTTCCTGAAATCTCATTTCTTTTCCATTTTTCTCTGGTTCTACTTTTAATTTTTCTACCTAGAGTCGATCTATATCCCAGTAGTTGATTGGGAATTGAACCAAGTGTGCTTAATTGGATCAATGCATCTGCTAGGTCTTCATCATTGTTAGGTGTGGCTTCTTTTTCCATGGTCTCCTCCACTTGCACCGATTTATTTCATTATGCATATCTTGTCCTCCTAGGGGAGACAAATGATTCTTCTATCTATTTTTTTCTTTTCCTCTCCACAAGAGTGGTTAAGGGGGGGGGGGTATTTGTAGGAACATCCCATGAGTTCTTTTTGTATGCCTGAATTTCATCCTCTAGAATAAGGAACGTGTACCATTGTAGTGTTGTAGAGTGTGATTGCAAGACATCAAACATCATCAAATTAATTGGGAATTGACGTGTCAATGAATCTTGCCTTCCAGATTGAGATTTTGTACTCAATGCTGCTAAGGAATGCAGTAGGAACCAAGGGAGTCTAATATTTTGTCCTAGTTTCTTCCATCAAAGATTCCTCATCAGCTGCAGGAATCTGAAATGGTAGGCATGCACCATACTAAACCTCCCATCACATGTGATGTATTTCATTACAAAATGGTAAATTTCATCCTGGGGTTCTAGAAGTGACTCCCTTCAGATGTCATTCTTTGCTTCTTCAAAGGTATCATACAACCTGAAAAGGTTCTTCTTGTATTTTTGAGCAAGTTCTATGCATTCTTTATCCCACATCATCCCTTTTGGTAGGCCTATTACTCTGCTTAGGGTATGCTCATTTAGGGTAACAACAATGCATTTTATCTTTGTGACATGTTCCAGTTCACTGACCTTTCTCAGGTTTAGTGCAAATTCCTAAGTGACTTCGTCACTATACCCATCTAATTTCTTGAAATAATCCATCCACCCTACTTCTTTGAAATCCTTAGCCACCTTCGAATTCTTATACAACTTAGAATGATTTGTAGGCTTGTGTTTAATGAATTCCCATCGTCATGGTATTTGAATTAGAATTATTACTCAGTTTCTTTGAGATGAGAAACTACAAAATTTTTAACACTTCAGCCCTTATGTTTTTTCTTGCCTGAACTATGTAGGAATAGTCCCTCACTAGTATGAATTTGACAGTTAACAAAGAGAACTAAATTTTCTTAGAAGACCTAAATTCTTACTGGAAAAACCTAAGAATAGAGTATTCAACTAGTAGCAAATAACAACTTTTCTTTCTAAAACAGAGTGTGTTCAACAATGTAAGGCTTACTCGGCCTTAGCCAATCTTCTCCTTGCTTCATCTGTGCTTTGAGTTGAGCATGTGTCATCTTCTTCCTCAGTTCCTCACTCAGTTGTAGGAGAGTGAAGTTAAATTGTTTATTTTTCAAAAGTTTGAATAAGCCCAATTCAAATCACTGAGCCTAGCTTTTCGTTTAGACTTATATTACATGTCGTTCACAATAAGTGAACTTCCACCTTACTCATTGCCAGATCCTTCTATCCCTATTCATGACACAAAATCATCTTTACTCATGTGCTTGTTTACCTTGTTACCATTTTGTATGCATTTTGGGCCACTTGAGTCGATGATTCGAGTAGTGATTTTGAATGATCGAATTCCTCCCCCCAACTTAAGTCATGATGACCACATCGGGCGATAAGATTAATTTTCTATTTTGCATGCATTTAGTTTATAATTTAATGATGACCAAATTAATCATTTAAAAGATAAAGTTATGTTGGGCCATGTAAATTTTTGAGGTTAAATTTTGTGAAGTTTTGATGCGAGTCGGGCCAAGGAAAAGTGTTTTGATGGGGAGCAGTCAACTCCGATGAAACGACTAAGAATCGAGGAAACTAGACGTTTTGACATTGTCAAGGGTGGAGTTAAGTGAGTTAGTTAGAAAGTTTTTTCCACTCACATTAATGAATGGAGTAGTTAATTATTGGAGTAATGGGAGCCGGGTAGGCTCTATGTGCCCTATAAATATGTAAAGGGTTGATATTTTTGGATTGGTTAGTGAATTAGAGAGCTAGTTGATGTCTTATTTTTGGGTAGAGCCCTATTTTGATGTTGAAGAAGAATCACATGATCTGTAGGCTATGTGCACATATCTATTGGAAGAAGAAGAGAAATATGTAAGTCATTGCAGACATGAAGTGCTTATTTTTACTACGATTCATGAATAAAGAAAGCGCTTTCGTGGTTTTCTCCCGTTTGGGTTTTCACATTACATCTAGTTTCCAATGTGCATGTTTCCTGTGATTTTATGTTTATTGTTATGTTCTGCTTCTTGATGAATAATCCATGAAATATGTGTATGAATGGTGTATGAATGAATATCGGTCACAGTTAACTAGATGTTAGATGTAAGTGAATCAATGAGGTGTTAATTAAATTGATCTATCGATGTTAAGAATGTTGGGTTTCTGCCGCACCCCTTTGCTACTGCAGAAACTTGGTTCCTCCAGCTCCCATAGATACTTCGGGTGATACCTCAGTTGCTTCGCAGGTGTTTCCGGAAGGGGATTAGACTCTTTTGGGCCGGTATTGTGGGGATTTGTTGGTTTTTAGTTGTGTGTGAACCCTGTTCGAAGTAGAAGTGCACCAACAAATGGTTCTGTTGCCAGGAATGTGACTTATGTCAAGGGGGTATATGGCATATCTGGCATCCTACTAAGCCTGAGAGCCAGGATTGGGTATATCAGAAGTTGAGAGAGTTTGTTAAAGATTAGAACAAGCACCCTCGATTAGACGATGAAGCATGGTTAGGTGAGTACGTTTTCTCAGATCTTCATGAAGTATTTTTTGGTAAATTTCCTATTCTATTGCATTAATGGTTGGCAAAGTTAATTGAGAAGAAGATGAACTTTCAAGGAGGTGAGCCTATAGTTTGGACACCTAAGTTAATACAAACCCGCAAAGGTATTGATAACAAAATATCTCGAGCTGTTGATTTCTAGGTAGATATCATATTGGAAGGGTATGTTACTGAATTTGCTATAGATACTACAAAATACTATAGCGTTGCTAAAAGGGATTCTTTCCAAGGACCGTAAGGTAAGTACATAAAATATATGATGTTGTTGATTAACATGCTACTCTGTGAAAAAAGGGGTTATGATAATGGAGTCTAATGAGTAAACCACTAGTGCAATGTGGTTCGGGACGTTGGTGGTGAATGGTCTAAGGGTATGTTGTGAAGTGTGGACTGATATGAAAAGGGAAGGAGATAGTGAAACAGATGAAGAGTGTGGTCTACTACGAAGTGAAAGAATATTTCGGTCAAGTAAGAGGAGGAGAACTATGACAAAAGGAAAGGGTTACATTGTGATTGAAAGACGGGACTATGAACAAGTACCACAGCTTGAAGAGGAATATTTTGATAGAGAATAAATTGAGGAAGAAGAAGATCATATTGCTTCTCAGGAAAATCCTGTTGAGCAAGACTAGACCAGACACTGTGACATACCTGTGACCCCGTGTGCATATACAGAAACTGAGGTAAGGAATACTATCTTGTCGCAGTTGATTCAAGCAAGCAATAGTAATAGTAGTCAAAATAGTACTTTGACAAATAAGCCTACTTGAAGTGTTGGTCCTGTAATACAAAGTTAGCCAATACCTCCAATGAATAGAATGGATAGGGATGATATGAAACTACCAATATTTAATGGGAATGGGTCAAAGGACCCAGAGTAGCATTGGTTCTTATGTGATGCGTTCTGGACTATTAAGCAAGTGCAAGATGATAATGTTAAATTGGCATAGTTGACTACGACCTTTCAAGGTTGTGCTTTGGATTGGTTTATGAAAATTTTGAAAGTAGATAGTGGAAAACCAACCAAGAATTTAGAAGAGGTTAGAGAGGGGTTAAAAAGTGAAGTTAAGAAGCCAAAATTTGAGTCACAATGTATTATTGAACTCAAAGAGATCAATAGTTGCAAAATGAGTATGTCTGGGACTTCAAAAAGAGATTTGAGACATTGATGGCTCATGTAAGTTTTCAAATGACCGATGTTCAACATAAGGAGTGGTTTATAGCCACTTTACCACCTCATATTAGAGTTCCTTTTATGTAACAAAATATTGTGTTGCAGACGGAGGCCCTTGAGTTGGCCATGAAGCTGGAAGCATCGGCCATTGGAGATACTGGAGCTGGTATGGCTCAAATCCAATCACAACTAGTGAACATGTTAATACAAATCCAAGATATTAAGAAAGGAAAAGCTAAAAGAGAATATTTTTGGTGTACAATTTGTGAGGAGGAGGGCCACTCAAAAGATCAATGCACGACTTTCCATGACTATATTGATGTTGGAGCTCCTAATCCATTGAATACAGGGACTGTAATATGGTGTAGAATATGTCAAACAAGAGGGCATCGACTAGAAGAATGTTCCTTGTTACATAAAATTGTAAGTACCCCACAAAAATTGTTATGTAAATTTTGTTGATCAGTTGGCCGTGGTGAGAAGGATTGTCGAGCATATCAACTGCTCATAGAAAGAACTACAGATACATATCAAATGAAGGGTGATGAACAAGGATAAGGTAGTAGTACACAATTTAATCAACCAAGGGGTGGTTTCTGAGGATGAGGATGAGGAGGATTTGATCAAGGGAGAGGCCAGGTCATATGTTATAACTGCAGTACACCAGGACATTTTCTGAGGGATTGTGTAAATACCTATTCGACATGTACATAATGTCGAGCACTGGACCATACTATTGAGGATTTCCCACAACTTATAGAGAAGTGGAAAGGTAAGAAGAATTAGAATTAGAATCAGAACAAGAATTAGAATGTCTAGAAGATATCATCAAAACCTCGACAAGAGCAATCGATTGTCGCTATTGTGACAAGAAGAGGATCTGCTACAAGAGAAGATAGAGAAATAAGTATGGACCCACATGGACCTAAAATCAGACCTGTAGTACAACAAACAGTACCATACAATGTTTAGAAAGAAAAGCAAACATTTGTGGAAGCAAGGAAGGAATTCACTATGACACAGATGATACCTTTGATGCCTCTATATTCGATGGAGTCCCTGTATATGATATGCCAATCTGCTTCGATCGATCAGCTAGAAAGGGATGCTCAGCAAGGGTAAGCAAACTAAAGAACTTTTTAAAGAGTTGTTTAGAATTAGTAAAGGATGAAGCTGCATTAAAAGAGTTGTAGAATTTAGTTGATGAATAAAAAAGATACCTATCTCAAGATTTTTTTTTAAATAATCTACAAAGAAGGACAAGAACCAGAAGGGAGCTGCGACTTAATGTGTAGGTTGGAGACTTCGACATGGATTTCATTATTTTGGATATGGGGTCAGATGTTAATTTCATAACTAAATAGAAATGGGAAGCTATGGGAAATACTAAATTAGTATGGTCTCCCATATAGTTGCGATTAGCTAACCAAAAAAAGGTAATACCATTTGGCAGGATGGTGGGTGTCCCTGTTGACATTGATGTCCTGCAAAGCTATGCTGATTTTGAAGTGACTGAAATTGTAGATTATCGGCAATCCCTATCCAACATTGCTTGGTATTGATTTGGAAATTGAGAGCCAGACCATCATAAATCTCAAGAAAATGTTGATGCCATTTGAAGGAGTGGAAATGCAAGTTGTCATACCGTTAGAGCCTATGGAAGAATCAAGGTACGTTGAACTTGTTAGGGAGGAATATATTGCTATATACGTAGACAATATCTATAAGTTCACTTCCAGAATGGATGACTATTTTAATCCAATTATGGATGGTACATTGAGTTGGAGAAGTGTTAGCTCATGTTCTTAAGACTCAGGGGAAGCGCTGGAGAATCGGCAGAACATACTACATAAAGTATCCACAAGAAGATGTGCTCACGTTACCATATCACTTCGCTTGGTTGGTAAAGAGGTATGTGATTTTCCTACTTATGAGGGGCTACCTAATTTAAATGTTTTTATCTTTGATTTTGAAGTAAAGGTACTTGAAAAACAAAGGAAATTGGATTTAGATGTAGCATTGAAAGCTACCCCGACGAGGTCGTGGTCTACTCATAAGTCGAAGATATAGAGTTGGTCTCAGTGTAAAAATATGCTTGAAGTTCAATTTAGTGAAGGTATGTATTATAAGAAAGAAAAATATAATGGGTTAACTAGTCCATTAGAGCATATGTAATCATGTAGGAGAGAAAGGGAACATATACCGAAACAAGAATGGGTCTACATGTTCATCCACACTTTGGATACAATCTTGCGAAGCTGGTACACCTCACTGGAACTTTGACAAGAAAAAATAGATTGGGAAAATATGGTTCTTAATTTCATGATAACGTTTAGTTATGAAGATGAGAATCCATCAATAGATGAAGCTATGCAAATAATAAAGGCTAAGATTTATGAAGAGATACCGATGAATTTTTCTAACCTGCCGCAATGGACTGCGACACTTGAGCAAGCAATGGAATGTTGTAATATTTTGGGTGACCCAGATGATGACCCAAGGGATGTGAATATCCAAGAAACATAGGGAAGCTAGAAGATGGAGGGCCCAGAGATCAAGTCTGATAAATTATTGCAACCACTTAAAACAAAGAAGGTAAATATTGGGTCAAGTGCGAATCCTAAGTTTTCTAATATTGGTGATTACTGGGATGATGAAACTGTATGGAATCTTACTGACCAGTTTCATGAATATCAAGATTTGTTCCCTACAAATTTTTCTGAGACGAAATATATTGCTACAGACCTAGGAGAAATGAAAATCCCCTTAAAACCTAATGCAAATCTAGTTAAGCAATGACTGTATAGATTGAATCCAAAATATAAGGAAAAGGTGAGAGCGGAGCTCAGCAGAATGCTTGATGCAGGAATCATTGAACCTGTCGAAGAGTCTGGATGGATTAGCCCGATAGTTCTGTAAGATAAGAAGACAAGTGAAGTATGAATTTGTGTAGATCTAAGGAATTTGAATGATGCTATCTTCCATGATCCATTCCTGACACCATTTACAGATAAAGTATTAGAGAGTGTGGGAGGACATGAAGCTTATTCACTCACAGATGGATTTTTAGGGTATCATCAAATCAACATCGCTAAGGAGGATAGACACAAGACCACATTTGCGACTGAATGGGACTCTTATTAGTACACAGTGATGCCCTTTGGTCTTAAGAAAGCACCGACTATCTTTTCCATAGTTGTGGTTGTAGCTTTCAAATAATTTATCCATAAATTCCTAGAGGTATATTTGGATGATTGGACAGTTTACAGATTGTTGAAGAATCACTTTAATAATTTGAGATTGATGTTGGAACGTGGTAGGCAGTGTCATATTTCATTGAATTTGAAGAAATGCATTTTTTTTGCACCGTTTGGCATATTGCTTGGTCATGTAGTCTGCAAACAGGGTCTACTAGTAGATCCTGTGAAGATCACTATTATTGTGTACTTACCACCACCAACATCAGTGTGGAAATTAAGAACTACTTTGGGATATACAAGATACTACAAGAAGTTTATTAAAGGATATGCATAGATTATGACACCAATGGAGAAGTTGTTAAAGAAAGACACAAAGTTTCAATGGCATGAAAAGTGCCAGCAAAGCCTTGATACATTGAAATAAAATATGATGACTGCACCTATTCTAGTGTTCCTTGATTGGAGAAAGGAATTTCATGTTCATATCGATGCATCATCCATTACACCTTGATGTCCCTTCGTCAACAATTTTGTTATACCATTAGAGCTTATCACCTTGCTTGGCTTCCTTGTGATGCCTCTTAATTCAAATTCTTTTCCTTCCCAAGAAAATTTTATGAAAAGTTCTTGAAAATTAAAAGCCACTGTTCCCAATGGTTGTAACCATTGAACCCCTAAGACAACATCAACCCCACCCATTGGGATAGAAATCATAGGACTATTCAATACATATCCCCCCATAGTAATATTGATATTATGGAATTTCCATGATAAATTGATAGTTCCTTCATTTGCAATCATTAATTGAAACTCTAGTGCTAGATATACAAAGAAATAATTTACAATGAATGAAATTATGAGTACTTCCTAATCAATGAACATTGTTACCTTTTAATTTTTGATATATCCTTTGATCTTGAGAGTTTGAAGAGTGCTAATTCCATCCAATGCATGACAATATAGGTGGGAGTAATATCTTCAGGAGTAATCTCTTCTATTTCTTCAGTAAAAGATGGTTCTTGTTCTTGCTTCTTCCTCTTCACAATCTATGTAGAATAGTTTATTCTCACCACACTTATGTCCCTTACTATACTTGTTTTCACAATTAAACACACCTGTAAGCCGAAGAAAGATTATTTCTTGCTTTATCTTCCTTCCTGTACCATAAAATATTCTATTCACAGAGCATGAAAAAGCTAACAATCCATAGGAACATCTGGATATTTAGTTATCAAGTGAAAAAAGACTTATTTGAGTTCATTCCAATTGATGGTGTGCAAAGCTTAGAGTGAGCACTCAAGCGAGTGATCTGAGTAGTGAGAAGCATTGGATTTTCAACTTATCCAATCGAAACAAGAAAATGTTTAATCTTCCACGAGTCATTACAGTTTCCATGTCTCGATGGGAGGCCTGGAATATCCAGTTAGTGCCAACATCCTAGCCTTTAGCCGTATGGAACGACTAGAAATTCCAAGCAACCAAGGCTTGTTCCCTCAATATGTTTCTGTTGCTGGAGGGAAATCGATACACATGTAGTCACTTGGGGATGTAGGAGATGATAATAGGACGACATGATGCAAAAATGTAACATGTAACTATCCAGGCCGTTCTAACATCTGGCCCTCTGAAACTCAAAAACACGTCGTATCTCCATGGGCTTGTCATCTTACCGATGTTTGGATAAACATAAGTTGCTGGAATTATGGCATATAAAATGATCCAATTTTTAACAACTAGTAGTATCGTAAAAAGCATCATATATAAATCACAACTACCCCAATTTTTCCATATAAATGATCCAGTAACCAACATCATAAACATCAATGTAAGGTATGGCTGGATATGTCTAGAAATTATTATTAACTAGCTATTATAATTATGAAGTGCAGCCCACACTCCAATTTTTTTATAGTTATGAACCATTAAAGTACTCTCCTTTTTACTGGTCAGGTTTTATATTTTTATTTAATTTTAAAAGATAAGCCTGGAGGGGGCTTAGCGACAAAAGGTGAAGGTAGAGTAAATCACAGTCTGCGTGAATGGCCAGTTGAAATCTTTTATATTATCATTTGCATATTTAATCATAAAATTATTTTGACGTTTGTCAGTGGCTACCCCATCGAAAGGAATCAGATGCCACAACATGCCATGTCGGAAAGTTGAAACATAAACAATTCAAAAATTAAAGTCATCTGACACCACAACATGACGGGTGAGCGATAACCATAATGCACATGCTCTATTCAAGTTTAACTGACTGATATATCTCAACAGATCCCCATGTACCACCATGGAAACTATGCATGGCTTGCGATCTGTGTGGGAATAGTTGCTTCGTACTGGCCACTGGCCAGTGTACCAAGATGAACATTTTGTGATTTGCCCTGCCCATGGTGTATGACATAAATCCTTTCCGACGTGCTCCTCCATACTAGGGTATCCATCACCAGCATGCAAAAACGTTCATATCATGTGTCGTTAATCAACTTACAGTGGGAATTAATTAATGGGTAAGACTGATATCAGGATTTTAGAACATTAGTATTTTTCATCCATCCATTGATGATAGAATTTTAAGTCTTTACATTCAATTATAGGTAAATATTTGGGGGTATAGAATTCTTTTTATTTTCCCGTTGTCTTATTTGTTTGACAACTCATTGACTAAAAGAAATAGGAAGTTCTTTATAATAATAGATAAAGGAAACACACATGTAAGCCGAAGAAAGATTATTTCTTGCTTTATCTTCCTTTCTGTACTATAAAGTATTATATTCATATAGTAGGAAAAAGATAACAATCCATTGGAACATCTGGAGATTTAGTTATCAAGTGCAAAAAAGACTTATTTGAGTTCAGTCCAATTGATGGTGTGCAAAGCTTAGAGTGAGCACTCAAGTGAGTTATCTGAGTTGTGAGCAACGCTGGATTTTCAACGTATTCAATTGGAACAAGAAAATGTTTAATCTTCCACAAGTCATTACAATTTCCATGTCTCACTGGGAGGCCCAGAAGATCCACTCATTTTTATCATCCTGGTCTTTGGCCGTATCGAACGAGTGGAAATTCCAAGCAACCAA
The DNA here is from genome assembly GCA_027924585.1 of Larix kaempferi. Lineage (NCBI taxonomy): Eukaryota > Viridiplantae > Streptophyta > Pinopsida > Pinales > Pinaceae > Larix > Larix kaempferi. The sequence goes on from BSBM01000185.1 coordinate 10,098,576, forward strand.
GGCTTGTTCCATCAATACGTTTATGTTGCTGGAGGGAAATCGCTACACATGTAGTCACTTAGGGATGTAGGGGTGGACAATTGGATTGCATGCTGCAAAAATATGAAATCTAACTATCCAGGACCTTCTAACGTCTGGCTCTCTGATACTCAAAAACATGTCTTATCTCCGTGGGATTGTCATCTTCTCGATGGTTGGAGAAACATAAGTTACTCAAATTCTAGCATAAAAAATGATCCAATTTGTAACAACGAATAGTATCGGAAAAAACATCATACACATAAATTTCAGGTATTTCTGGGCATTCTTGGTGTGAAGCGCAATGCCCCCATATATAAAGCACAGATGCTCCAGTTCTTCCATATAAAATGATCCATCAACCAATAGCATCAGAAGCAACATCATAAACATAAATGTAAGGTATGTTTGGATATGTCTGTCCATTCTTCTTAACTGGATATTATAACTATGAAGTGCATCCCACACCCCAATATTTTTATAGTTATGAACCATTACAGTACTCGCCTTTTTACTGGTCAGGTTTTATATTTTTATTTAATTCTAAAAGATAATCCTGGAAAGGAATCAGACGCCACAACATGCTATGCCTGAAAGTTGAAACACAAACGATATTAAAATGAAATTCATCCGATGCAACAACATGGTGGGCAAGCGATAACCACCATGTACGTGCTCTATTCAATTTTAAACGACTGATGTCTCTTTCCGGATATCCATGCCCCACCAAGGAATCTATGCATGGATCGCGATCTGTGCGGAAGTAATTGTTGTCTACTGGCCACTGACCAGTGTGTCGAGATGCATGTTCTATGAGCTACCCTGCCCTTGGTGTATGTCATAAATCCTCGCCGAAGCGCTCCTCCATACTAGGGTATCCATCATCAGCATGCACACAGGGTCATATCACGTGTTGTTAATCCCCTTACAATGGGAGTTAATTAATGGGTAAGATTGATATCAAGATTTTAGAACTTTAGTATTTTCCCTCCATCCATTGGCGATAGAATTTTAAGTCTTTACGTTCAATTAGGTAAATATTTGGGGGTATAGAACTCTTTTTATTTTCTTGTTGTCTTAATTGTTTGATAACTCATTGATTAAAAGAAATAGGAAGTTATTTATAATAAGAGATGAAGGAAACACACTTGTAAGCTGAAGAAAGATTATTTATTGCTTTATCTTCCTTTCTGTACCATAAAGTATTATATTCATATAGTAGGAAAAAGATAACAATCCATTGGAACATCTATAGATTTAGTTATCAAGCGCAAAAACTACTTATTTGAGTTCAGTCCAATTGATGGTGTGAAAATATTAGAGTGAGCACTCAAGAGAGTCATCTGAGTAGTGAGCAACAATCGACTTTCAATGTATTCAATCGGAATAAGAAATAGTTTAATCTTCCACGCATCATTACAATTTACATGTCTCGTTGGGAGGCCTGGAAGATCCACTTAGTGTTAGCGCTTTGGTCTTTGGCCGTATCGAACGAATTAAAATGCCAAGCAGCCAAGGCTTGTACCTTCAATGAGTTTCGGCTGTTGGAGTGAAATCACTACGAATGCAGTCACTTTTGGATGTAGGAGCTGACAATTGGACATCATGATGCACAAATGTGACAAGTAACTATCCAGGACCTTTTGACATCCGACAATCTAAAACTCAAAAACAAGTCGTATCTCCATGGGCTTGTCATCTTCCCGATGGTTGGAGAAACACAAGTTACTGGAATTCTGGCATATAAAATTATCCAATTTCTAACAACCAGTAGTATAAAAAAAAACATCATAAACATAAATTTCAGATATATCTGGGAATTCTTGGTGTGAATCCCAAGGCCCCTATATATAAAGCACACCTCGTACAGTTCTGCCATATAAAATGATCCAGCAACCAACAGCATTGAATGCAACATCATAAACATAAATATAAGGTATGGCTGAATATTTCTAGCCATTCTTCTTAACTTGCTATTATAACTATGAAGTGCAGCCCACACCCCAATCTTTTTATAGTTATGAACCATTACAGTACTCGCCTTTCAAATGGTTAGGTTTTATGATTTTATTTAATTCTAAAATATAATCCTGGAGGGGGTTCTGTGACAAAAGGTGAAGGTAGAGTAAATTGTAGTCTGTGCGGACTACAAGTGGAAATATTCTATATTATCATTTATGTATTTAATTATAAAATTATTTTGATGTTTGTCGGTGGCTAACCTGCCGAAAGGAATCTCACACCACAACATGCCATGCTTGAAAGTTGAAACATAAACGATTCAAAAATGAAAGTCATCTAAGGCCACAACATGGCAGGCGTCGAGCTATAACTAACATGTATGTGCTCTAATCAATTTTAAACGACTGATGTATCTCGCCGGATATGCATGCCCTGCCCTTGTATATATGCATGGATTGTGATCTTTGTGGAAGTAATTGTTGCCTTCTGTTCACTGGCCAGTGTGTCGATATGCACATTCTATGAGCTGCCTTGCCCATGGTGTATGCCATAAATCCTTGCCGACGCGCTCCTCCATACTAGGGTATCCATCATCAACATGCACACAAGGTAATATCATGTGCCATTAATCCCCTTACAATGGGAGTTAATTAATGGGTAAGACTGATATTAGTATTTTAGAGCATTAGTATTTTCCCTCCATCCATTGATGATAGAATTTTAAGTCTTTACGTTCAATTATAGGAAAATATTTGGGGGTATAGAACTCTTTTTATTTTCCTGTTGTCTTATTTGTTTGAGAACTCATTGGTTAAAATAAATAGGAAGGTCTTTATAATAAGAGATGATGAAAACAAACCTGTAAGCCGAAGAAAGATTATTTATTGCTTTATCTGCCTTTCTGTACCATAAAATATTATATTCATATAGCAGGAAAAAGATAACAATCCATTGGAACATCTGGAGATTTAGTTATCAATAGAAAAAAAGACTTATTTGAGTTCAGTCCATGTTACACCCAAAATCTACACCTATGTAACCTCAATGCCTAAATCCCCGAAGTCCCAAGATCATATTTATTTAGAGCAAGTTGATGGCCTTTATCTACACTCCTAATTAGGCCGGTGCAGGTTGTCTTTGAGAAAAGTGCACTGGAGCAGGTTTCCTTCATGCAGCATGCGCCGGAGTCAGTTTCATGAGATAAAGGTAGCTTTCGAGTGAATTCTAGAATTTGGATGAGGTGGATCTCTATCCCTAACTCCTAGGTGAGCTGGCCTTCGGTTCCCTAACCTAATGGGAGGATCCCTTAACCCTCTCCCCATGATCCTCAACCTACTCTATCCACTTGGTCCTATAAATGCAAGAGCCCTTCCCATTCCAAAGGGAGGAAGTCTATGGTACTCTTATGCTAGTGAAATTAGCTCTGTAGTTCAGCACCCTAGTCTTAGAGGCACCTACTTCTCTCTAGGATCTTTGGTTTGGCTTGTCGGAAGGAGATTGCAACGTTGAGGCATCGGTTGTAATCCTCTCTTCTATTGTACTTCCCACCTTTTATACAATAATATGAACGCTTTCCATAAATTTTATTGTGCTGATGATATTTATAGTTTACCTCCTCAACTGTTTACTTAGACTAGTTAGTGTTTAGGCATATTTTACTGCATGTATTGTTCATATGTGTTTTGATAGGTCTTGCAGCCGTTGATCTAACGACCGCGGAGCTCGGAACAACCACGAGGAGAAAGATCTACGAATTTGAGGTAAGATGCTTAATTACTCGATCTCTAACTAGATCTAGGAGAGTAGTTTCATATTCCGTCTCATTTGTTCTAGACTTATATTGAGCTAGAGAGATCACGCCTTAAGTCTGCTTTTGGTAGATTGTCTGATAACAAATTTGGCGACCATACTGGGGATACGTACGTTGATTTAAGTTTTCAAGTTGAATGTCATATTCTTTGATTTATTTACAAGCCTTTTCTTTTTCCTCCTGAGCCTCCTCACCATCAGATCTTCTTGTTGAAGGGTCTGTTAGCTTTCTCTGAGTATGTGGGTTTAATTATTAAACCATTTCATTGCTCATCCTTGTAGATCCTTTTATTTTTGATTTGGGAATTCGTTCGACGCACCTGGGCAGTGTAACTAGAGTGCCATCCTTTCACAGGCGCATTTTTCCTTTCTGGGATCTGCACTAAAGCCCTATTTTCCTTCTGCGCTGTCGGTGCTAAACCCCTGTGGATCATCTGCATTGGGCGCTCTGTGCCTGACTGTAGCCTACACCGACCACTCAAGCCTAGGGTTTGAGTCAGCCCTCTCAATTGTTTGAGTTTGGTTTATTTCACAGACCTTCTCTGTACTGTATCTTCCAGTCAGGGACCCTTTTTGATGTTGCATTGACAGTGTCTGGTCTTGTTCGGTTTGATTCGGAGTGGTTTTGGGTTCCGTTTTGGATGAGTTTGAGTTTCGGTAGTGGTGGACACTTTGGTATCCCCCACCTTCATCCGCTTGACCTTGCATTCCATGCTCTCCTCACCTGATCTATTCCTTCCATTGGCTTAGATCCCAGACCTCCTTTGCACATGTTATTTTACTTTGATTGCATTCGGTTGTTCGATTGAGTGTTTTCAGTGTTTTTCAGTCCATATGAGTGCTTGTCATTTTCTTGAGAGTTTCCGAGTGTTTAGAGTGCTGCAATAATCTTTCTTTTCAGTCATTCATGCTTTAAAAAATCATTGTTATCAAGTTGTAATCTTGGCACATCATTGAAAAATTAAAAGTGCATCATTTTTACCGTTTTCGTGTGCATTTGAAAATTGTTGTAGAAATTGGTTCATGCATTGGAACTTATCATTCATTAATATTTTGAAAAGTCTGAGAGAAAAGTTAGTCATTTGTGCTTTTCGGGAATTATGAATCATTCATTTTCTTGACAAATTCAAGTGCGATCAAGTTTTTACAAAAGTGATTCCATGCTTGAAAGAATTGTATCCATTCTTGTTTTTTTATGCTTTTAAGCCATCTTAGTGAAATTTGAAAAGTTAGAGTGCTCTAGATAGGAAATTTCTCTCTTTTCATCACTTAGTTGCATTTTGATTCGAAAAGACAAAAAGAAAATGCTTAGATTTGGTTGTGATGCTTGTTGATTTTTGTATTTTGCTTGGAAAAACAAAAAAATGAAAAGAGTACTTTCATTATCAAATTTGGTAGATTTGGGATTATGTTGCATTTTGTTGTTTTGGTAAAATTACTTGGAAAAAAGATTTCTCCCTCCCATATATAGAGTTCATCAAAAGAAAAGTACGTTTTTGCATGTAGTTAGGGATTGCATTATGTTTACATTTATGTACTCACTTCATGCATTCACCTAATCATCCAGATAAAATTAACAGTAGAACTAGGGTAAAATTTTTAGTAACTTGTGTGTTAAGTTAGAGACGTGTTCCGGCGTCGTAAAACGTGGCAACTGTCGTTACTTGCCAGCACTGTATTCTGGGGGTATTGTGGTCTTCCACATACCAACCGGTATATCGAAGCTCTTTCACGTACCAACCAGGTATATTGAAGGCTCTTTCATGTACCTTAGGGTATATCGAAAGGCACTTCACGTACTTGGCATATATAGAAAGGTGTTTCACGTACTCGGTAGTATATGGGAAAGTCTCGTGCCATACAGTTGTGCATTAGACAACACCACTACGGATTTGGGCTCCCGCATACCTTGAGTATATCGAGAGACACCATTAGGATTCCTGAGACAAATTGAGATATCCATTTGGTCATCTTGAAAGAGAAATACATCGAGAACAACACTCGGGGAGCTACTACGCATGTATTATCAGGTAGTCGGGTTATATGGTCAAGGGTACAGTCCTAATTCTCCCTGGTTAGTGCTTTGAAAAATTGGGCCGAGTATAACTGTTGGACCCTGGAGTATATTGCGAGTTGCGAAGCCTTGATAATCCTGTGAGGTTCCAGACTTTTGAATCCACACTTATCACATAGTTTGCTTGAGGCCTTAGTTTGTGTAGGATTTTTCTGGACTGCTTTTCTTTTGTTTAGATTACCCTAAGAGAAACACTGTTTCAGTCACTCTGGTTGATTTTCCTTGGAGAAGGTCCCATAGGATTCTGAACTTACCACCCAAATATCCCCTTAACTAGGAGGTAATTTCGAAGGTAAGACTGGACCCACAAGCCACGGTCGTGTCACCTAAAGTAGAAAACCCTACTTTGAATATTGGAGCACACATGTTCCCTCCAGATTCACCTGCCTCCAACCCCCCACAGGGTGAAGAGGCACAAAATTCCACTTCATAAGACTCACCTCCCATTTTACTGGGAGAGCCTGGATCGGTGGAATGGTTAAATACGCCCCAGGACGACCCTGTATCAGCTGTTGGTCTAGCTGCAACTTTTTGGATATCATCTCTAGGCCACCCAGTGGCTCATTTTCCCATTGCATCCCCACCTAGTTGGGCTACTCCTGATGACCCTCTAGCACCTTATCGTGAAAATTTGACTTGATTACGTGCTATGGGTGAGGAGTTTCGAAGACAAAGTATTTTATGAAGGGTTGAAGACCCGACGTTACCCCCTTATTAGCCACTCCCAAGTCGTTATTTATCTTTTGACTCATTGGAATCACCCACCCAACACGTGACCACTTTTGAATCTGGTCAACCCTCACTTCCTGCACATACACCCCTTAGACAAGAGACAAGTTCTATACCTCAAACGACTCAACCTGTTGAAGGTCAACAATCCAACACACCTGTTACTACCACAGTTACATTACCCACTCCTCCCCCACCCAACAACTCACGGGGAGGATACTCTTTACCCCGTACCTTCCTTACAGGTAATGTTAACCCTGCAGTAGATAGTCAACAACTCGTGTTGGTTCAACCTTTGAATAACAGTCAGCAAGTTGTTGTTGGGGGGAAACCCCCGTCTCCTTACCATAATATTGGAGGAGGAGTTTCCATTGGTCCTTCCGTTGGAAATTCCCTACCTGCCGGACCTTCCACTATGGGATTATCCCATGTTGGGGGACCATCCAATGTAATCCAACCTCCATGGAGTCAAGCATATCCAGCTTATATTAACCTTGTGTTGGGACAATTCAATCCTGGAAATGCACTCTACGGGATACCTTATCCCGAAAATCCATACACTCTATGGGGGAAGCAAAATGTTTTACAACATGGACCCCCACCTACAGTCCCTCAAGTCCCACCACCCCTATTTGGTCCACCCCAACCTCTCGTCAGAGGATACGGGCCTACACACAATTATGGAGGAGGAAGGCCTTTACCTTCTGGAGAAGGACCACCTCATTCTGGAAACCATGGCCCACACCCCTGGCGGTGGAGGTGGAGGAACTCCCCCTTCAGGCGGAGGCGGAGGGCCACCCCCTCGGGTGGTGGAGGACCCCCAATTTATGGTGGAGGACCATCCCATCCTAGTGGTGGTGGTAGAGGACCATCCCATCATGGTGGTGGTTGTGGAGGACCATCCCACCCTGGTGGTGGTGGTGGAGGACCATCCTACCCTGGTGGAGGTGGCGGAGGAGGCCCTTACCCTTCCGACGGAGGCAGTTAAGCACCACCTCCTCCCAGCAGAGGTGGTGGTGGTCCACATTACCCTGGTGGAGGTGGCGGAGGAGGCCCTTACCCTTCCGATGGTGACGGTGGAGCACCACCTCCTCCCGGTGGAGGCGGAGGCGGTGGCGGTCCACATTATCCCGGTAGAGGCAGTGGAGTTCCATCCTATCCTGGTGGCGGCGGTGGACCCCCATCATATGGAGGCGGTCCACCCACTCCCGATCTTGGAGGTAGACCTCCACCTTATGGTAATGGGCCACCTTATTATGGTGGTGTACCTACATATGATTTGGGAAGCATACCCCCTTACGGTCAGTTCCCTTTGGGAACACCTTACAACTAGTCGATTCAAGGTCCCACTGGTCCATACATGCCATACCAGTACTATCAGTACCCCTAGTTGAACCAACAACTACCATTTTTGGCTACTTTGGACCTACCCGACCTATCTCGTCTGACGAATGATCCCATCTTCCATAGGCATAATTGGCCACCCATTCCGGTTAAGTTATCGTCAGATATCCCCAAGTTTGATGGAAATCCTGGTGAAGACCCAAAAAACCATGTGATGACATACCATTTATGGTGTTCATCCAACTCCTTGATGGATGACTCGATCTATCTTAGGTTATTTCAACAGACTCTCATCGGCCCAGCTACCAAGTGGTATATTGAACTACCACCCAACTCTTTTCCAGATTTTGGTTCTCTTGCTATGTGTTTTTTGACCCACTTCCAGTTACCTATTCGTTATGAGACTGGTACTGACTTATTGACCTCTCTTTGCCAAAATACCGCAACTCACATCTCAGATCATATCCATGAGTGGTGGCGAAGAAGACGTCTTATTAAGGCTCATATTTTGGACCAACTCGTACTAGCTGAATGGTTCACAAAGTCACTTTTACTATCATAGCCCGAGACATTTCCATGGGAGGGGTCATCATTGAGGAACAAGCTATTTCCCGTGCCCATTACTTAGACTTGGTCTATGCTTAATCCAGCACGTTGTATGAAATTTTTCTTGACGCACCTCACCCTACGTATGACCTTGCGAAACAACCCAAGGGACCAAAAGCCAATGGCATCTTTGGTTCCCTTACCACCCAGCCTCCTGCTCAAACTGGTGGATTGTCGAACCCCCAAGGTTCTTCCCCATCATCACCACAAGCTAGCAGCAGCACCACCACCAAGTCGCCCACTCCTGCCTCCACCGAAGAGGTGAATTCTGTCCAATCAGCTTCATCTCAGAAATCTGGTGGTAAGAAGAAAAACAAAGGGAAACCTAATAAACCTTCTAACTAGCAGGAGCCCAAGCCCACCCCTGAAGACACCAAAGAGAAGAGGAAGTTGAAGTATCCTTGTTTACTATGCGGTGGAGACCATTTCTCAAAGGAATGCCCCCACCGAGACGAAGTGCAGATGTTTCTCAAAGGAACCTCTACTACCGCAGTTCTCAACGATCCCTTCCCCACTCAGAACCACCAACTGATCACACACACCTCTCCTTCCCAAGGAGAGGCATCCTCTACCGCGCATGTTCTCATGATGCGTAGTGAGATCGTCAACTTGAACACAGGTTCCCGTTCATACGACACAATCCCTCAGAAGGAACCAGTTGCAAGTAATACTGAAAAAGATTCCACTTCTATTCTCGACGTCACCATACCACACGCTTCTCTCACCACTGAGAATCCTTCTTTAGAGTCAATGTTGCATCCACCCAAGAGCATGATTCGAAAAGACATTTTCAATCCCAATGCTTGGGATGCTCAGAACTACAATATTGTAGAGGACCTAGAACAAGCTCCTTGTGCTATGTCGACACTAGAGGTCTTGCAGAACTGTCCTAACCTGCGCAAGACTCTCCTCGCTGCCATTGGTGTGGTTGATCTGGATTCTTCTAATACCATCATGTTCCGATTGGAGTATTTTAAGCCGAGGCTTTCCCATCAGTTGGAATTTCAATTTTCCACAAACATTGCTGGGAAGACAATCCATTGTACCGTCTTGGACGAAGGGCCTCTACCTCGGTCATGTCGATTTCATGTTGGAGAGCCATTGGCTCTCCCGAGTTGAACCATTCTCCCACCACCTTGAAATCATTCGATGGATGTGGCTTTCAACCTCATGGGTTGTTACAAGCCTTAGCAGTTGAGTTGGGGGGTAAGACCGCAACCATTAATGTGGAAGTGGTTGCCACCCCATTATCTTATAATATTCTTCTTGGTCATAATTGGTTTTATGCCATGACTGCAGTTGCATCATCTGTCTTCTGCATAGTACAATTCCCCCACCAAGGCCGAATTGTCACTGTTGACCAACTGGATTTCTGTACACCTGACACCGCTACTCATCTGGGCGATAATGTTCCATTACTTGGACAATATTCACAGCTATATGAGAGTGTGGGGGTCGACCTCATAAAAGATTCATCTCTTATGGGCGTCTTTCCAACCTCGGATCCCCCTAATCATGTTGCCGCGGTGAACATGATCTCCTCTAGGATTTCATCTATCCCCAACTCTACCGATCACTAGCTTGTACCTGATGAAGCCACTATGCACCTGATTGGAGACACCATGCCTATTTCACCCGCTGAACTCACTTATGAGGCTATCTAATCAGCATCGGAGGACCACTTCGACGTGAACTCTACCCCATGTTATCTACAGTGGACGTCATCCCTACCCGATCCTCTGCTCTAGACTTTTCAATATGACGAGTCCATTATGGAAATCATGAGTGCGGATGACCCTCTGTGGGAAGACCTTCACCATCGATCATCTTTCCTCCCTCCATCGGATACTATGGATAATATCATTACCACCATCTTTGCACCGGATTTCTACCCTTTCCCTGAGTCCCTGATACTCACATGTCAAATAGACTTTGAAGGCAACTTGGAAAACATTGAACCTACCATTTCGGTTGACATATCGGTTACCCCTGGTGTAGTGGAACACATTCGTTTAGGCCAGAAGTGTTCCCCTGAAGAGATTACAACGTTCATGGCCTTGTTCAAGCAATTTCGAGACGTGTTTGCTTGGACCTATGAGGAGATGCTTGGGATAGACCCCACTATTGTTTCACACACGATTCAAACCTATCCTGATGCTAAACTAGTCTGGAAAAAGCTACGACCGGTACACCCTCGAAAGACTACGACAATTAAGGAAGAAATTTAAAAGCTCCTGAAGGCTGCTTTTATCTACCTTGTCCCACTCATCGAATGGGTCTCAAACGTCGTCCCTATAGCTAAGAAACAAGGTACCATTCATGTCTGCGTCGATTATCGGGATCTCAACGAGGCTTGTCCTAAGGACAATTACCCGACTCCCTTTATTGACCAGATCATTGACAATTGTGCTGGAAGTGTCATTTTCTCATTCATGGACGGCTTTTCTGGTTACAACCAAATTGAGATCCACTCGGTTGATAAACATAAGATAGATTTCATCTGTCCTTAGGGTACATTTGATTATCGCAAGCTCCCTTTTGGTCTCAAAAATGCTGGTGCCACATTCCAGCGGGCCATTTCATACGCCTTTCATGATGTGAAGGACTTTGTGGAACCCTACTTGGACAATCTCCCTTCCCATTCACAGCAGCGTTAGTACCACATTGATCATATGACATCCATTTTCCTCAGATGCAGGCGGTATAACATCTGCCTAAACCCTCACAAGTGTATCTTCTGCGTCGAGTTTGGACGCCTCCTTGGTTTCATTGTCTCGAAAGATGGGATCCGCATTGATCCCTTGAAGGTGGAAGCCATTGTCACTCTCTCACCTCCTACGGATATCACGAAACTTCAAATTTTGCAAGGGAAAGCAACTTATTTAAGGCGTTTTGTCTGTAATTTCGCGCAAAAGACACAAGGTTACATGAGACTACTCAAGAAGGATATCCCGTTCATTTGGGACAACCAAGCACAACAATCCTTCGATAGTCTCAAACATGCTATTATGCACGCCCTTATGCTCCAACCGACCAATTACTAAAAGGATTATATCCTTTATCTTGCCACTTTTGCCAACACGATCACCATGGTATTGGTACAAGAAGACAACAACGCCTAGGAACATGTGATATATTACTTAAGTAAGGGTCTTATTGACACCGAAACTCGTTACTGACATGTTGAGAAGATCGCTCTTGCGACAGTTATTTCTGTCCAAAATTTCTGACATTACATATTGCTCCGCACTACCACCATCATCGCCAATTCGAATCCCATGTACCACGTTTTAACACATCAGGTACTTGGGGGAAAGTATTCACGTTGGATCGTGATACTGCAGGAATTTGATCTCCTATTCGAAAAGGCTAAGTCTAAAAAGTATTTGGTGTTTTCCGAGTTGATCTGTGATCTTCCCTGTGCTGATGTAGAATTTGAGCCCAATGATTCTCTTCCAGATGAAGCATTGTTCCTCATTAGCACGTCTGATTCGTGGTATGGAGATATCACCTTATATCTTCAAACCCAACATTTCATCCCTCAACTGTCTCTTGATGACCGTCATCGAATATGCCACCATGCCAAGTATTACCTGATCGTCAACGATACCTTGTACCGTCGTGGCATCGATTCTATTCTTCGACATTGTCTTACTAATCATCAGGAGGCTGAAAACGTCCTAAATGATTGTCACACTGGGGTGTTTGGCAATCATCTCTCTGGGATGGCTACAACCCAGAAGATACTTCGCGCGGGATATTATTGGCCATCCATCTTTAAATATTGTATCGAGGCCGTAAAAAAAATGTCCTCCATGCCAGCATTGTCAAACAAAAAAGCGCACCCACCCAACCCTGTTACACCCGATTATTACCGTTGGCCCCTTCGCTAAATGGGGCATTGACTTCATGCACTGTAAGCCTACCTCAGCTGGGGGGCATGGTTATATCATAGTATCCATGGATTACTTTACAAAGTGAGCCGAGGCTATGCCTACATACAGGGATGATGGAAAAACCGCCACACTCTTCATGTTCAATCATGTTATAGCGCGGTTTGGAGTTCCTCAAGCTATAGTTACCGACCATGGTTCTCACTTTCAGAACCACATGGTTGACGAATTGAGCACTAGACTGGGTTTTATCCATGAAAAATCATCACCGTACTACCCACAGTCCAATGGACAAGTATAGGCCATTAACAAAGTCTTAAAAACCATGATCCAACTCATGGTGGGTCCGCACAAGTCCAACTGGCACAGCATGCTCTTTTCCGCACTATGGGCTTATCGAACTTCCCTCAAGACCGCCACTAGATTTACCCCCTTCCAATTAGTTTATATATTGGAGGCAGTCCTACCAATAGAGTGCAAGATTTCGTCCCTCAAACTCATAGTTGAAATTATCCCTAACACTACTGCTGAGGAAGAACGCTTCCTCTACCTAGCAAAACTCGATGAGACCCGCTATGATGCCGCTCTTGCCAACGAGGCACATAAGAAGTGCATCAAAGCGCAGTATGAAAAATCGGTAGAACCTCGCATCTATAGAGAGGGTGATTTGTTCCTCACATACAACCAAAGACATGATAAGCTGGGGGCAGGGAAGTTCGAGTCCATGTGGCATGGACCCTACATAGTGAAGCTTGTTTTGGATAAGGTAGCCTATGAACTAGAAGACTACGACGGGATATCTTTAGGTGAGCCACGCAATGGGATTTACCTGAAGAGGTACTATGCCTGAGTTTTTCATGCATAAGTACATTGTATATACTGTACATGGCATGTGTGTTTTTGTGTGGTGTGACACTTTTGATTAGTGTGTCTAGATGTTGTTTTCGCTTCTTATACCATGTTATGTCTGCATGTGTAGATGGAAACTTGCTACGGATTCGCGGATGGCGCCAATCGGCATACCTATAACATTGCTTCGGAAGCCTGGGTACTCTATTCTCCCACTGGCGAGATTATCAGCTCAGGAGGAATGTGTCTAGGTTTCACAACCAACAATGCTGCGGAATATCAGGCAGTCATTGGAACCCTAACCGACGCTCTTTCCTTGGGTATGGACCACGTTGTTATATATTTGGATTTGCAACTAGTGGTTTCTCATCTTAACCGGATTTATGCTATATGTGACCCTATCCTACTCCATCTCTACAGACGAGTCCATCTTCTGGAAAGGTCCCTTGAATCTATTCAATACCTGCACATTCCATGAGACAGGAACACAGTTGTCGACGCGATGGCCAATTTCATTCTAGATTGGTACATTACACATACATAACATTTGTATAAAGCATAAAAGCATACATAACATGTAAATAATCCATTGTATAAGCAAAAGATTTAAAACAAGATCACATTAATCATCCATTAAAACACATAATGTATAAAGCCGCTAGGAATGTTTGTATATATATAAATCCGTACAAAAGTACAAAATGGTAGTGCTAATACAAAAATCTGAAGCATGCTAGCTTTCAGTAAGATTCATCTATACAAAAAGTATGAATCCCGTAAGCTTTCAGAGTATACATATACAGGCCATAATCCTAAACCCTATGCTGCACGGCCCTAGGCCGCTCAGCCCCAGGTTGAGCCTAGTAACAGACGACAGCCCTCACCACCTTTCAGAGTAGCGTGTCGAAACGAGCTGATACCCCAACTGTCAACTCCTGATATCAGAGGGGTAAGTCATGTACAACAGGCTTTGGTATGTCGGAAGTCATCCCCTGGAGCTTCTCCCTAAGCACCTCTTGCTCCTTGAGAGCATCACGGGCCGCGGGATCCATCTGTGGCATTCCACCTCTCTACACCTGGCGGGAGACTCCCAATGGTCTATATGGACCTATGTTTGCAAAGAAACATGTAAATGTTATCAGTACTACTACGAAAAAAAATCATAAAATACATAAAATATAAAAACACAAGCAGTGGTTCTTACCTATGTCTCCCCACTGTGCCCCCTCTGGAAGCACTAGGTCAGGATCTCCCCGGAAGTATATACCGGCATATGGATAATCCTCTACCATGAAGATCTGTGCCTACAGCCATGAGAAGAACCCAGTACCAAAATTGATGATGGGCCCCTTGCTACCATGGCGAGCCATCGCATCTGTCCATCTCAGCATGTGAGGATCACGTATCTCCCGATCCTCGAAATCAAGTTGCGGGCACAAGAGAGGTACCCGCTCCAACATGAAAGATACCATGATCGAGCCATATCCGAACTGCTTTAGCGCCCCGCACTGACACTTGGTCAACTGATCCTTGAGGCTAATGAGAAGCCCCTCGCACCAGTTAAACACTGTAGGAGTCATGCACTCCTATGCATATGTCATTTGCGACTTGCTAGCCAAGTGAGCTGCTCGGCTGCCAGCAACTTGTGCAATGGTGAAGAGTATCGCTCGTAAGTCTCTGTCCATGACATGTTTGATGGGAATTTTCCCACTAACCATCGCTATACTCGGAGTACACCACTGAACTATCATGTCCTCGAACGAACAGTCACCACCCCATGACCCAGTCAAAGACATAGGATTCCCTCGCTGGGGTAATCCTGTCAGAAAGTAGATGTCGTCAACATCTATGGTAAGCATGTGCTCACCTATTCGGAAGTACTGCTGAACGGGGTCCCAAAATTGGACTAGGTGTGTCAGTAGGTTGACTTGGGATCTCATCCTTGGCACTCGAAAGTACTTGAGTAGCCCTCAGTTTCGCAATGTTGCAACACTTTGTGGATTGTTTTCCACTTGCAAATCCTCGAGCTCATGCTCGCGTTCCAGCCATTCAAGGACCTTTGTGTCACTCCAAAACTGCCAAGTAATCCATTTAAACATGTTTAGAACTTTGCCCCTCCACCGAAAACTTTTATTTTTTTCTATATTTTAAGTTTCATTTGGCCGTTTGCACCGCCGCAGATCACCCATTCTGATAGTGCACCGCCGGTGCAAAACTCCCTTTCGGGATCCACGTTGGCGCAGGGCTTGAATGGGTTGCCTGCGCCGACTCGTGAACGCAAACCTACCAAGCTTAAAACACTTAAAATCTACCTAAAAGCATGAGAAAGAAAATTATAATCCACTGAAAAAGTTAAATGGGAAGGTTTAGGGTTACCTGTCACTGACGGCACGCGAAATAATGCGTAGCTCTCAGAAATTGCAGTTGAAATTTGGCTCCAAACGACACTTTGCACTCTCCCAATTTGGTAAAAAAAATTGTAATTTCCTTTCACCATTTCACCCATTTTATAACAAAAATGGAATATTCCTTTTATATTTTGATGCTTTGGTGGGTTTTTTACTATAGTTTGGGTCATTTATTGTATTTAATACTCGGTTAACAACTTTTGACCTAGTTTTTGAGCCGCAGGTGCCTCATTAATGCCTTTTCTTGACGTGGTGGTCATCTAGTAAGTATCATCAGGTATGAACACTCTCCCAGCGTATTTTTGTCATTATTTCGCTCATTAATGTAAATTATTAAAGGACAACCGAGCTAACTCTTTGTTCTTTCTTGTGCTCGTTAAACGATGAGAATAAGTCACCGAGTTATAGTTTATCACTTTTTTCGGGCTTGTTAAACTCCCACGAAAAAGGAACCCCCTGAAGTTTTCTTTAAGCTCTTTTCAAGCTCTCAAAATACAAAAAAGATTGCCAAGTGAACTTGTCGCGTTCACGCTTGTTAAAGTATTTGAATGGTCATCTTCCTGGTGATATTTTACCCCTTTTTTGGACCAAGGGGCACTACTTACTAAAAAGGGATACTCCAGCCAATCATGACTGGAAGAGTCCTCTCTCGTGTTGTTTTACCCTTTTTCGGGCGACGAGGCTAACCTTACGAAAAAGGAACTTTGGAGTCTTCTTTAGTTCTTTTCAGAATCTCTAAACATGAAATGATGTAGAGTTTACCTTCTATGGACTCGTTAAAACTTAACATTGAAGGGCCCGCTATGGGACGAACCCCTCCTTTCCCAGGTTCGAAAAATGTTTGGGATTGGACTCATCTATGAGATGAGCTATACCGGGCATTTGGTTACCCTCATCAAGATCGTTAAAAACACATGAGGCAATCATTGGTCATGATGGGGAAAAAGAAAAGTTTTTGTGTTACACCTTTACTTATGGTAGTACTTAGTCGCTCTTGAACATGGCACTCATTTTGCATTTTCATTCAGTACTTGTCCTCGAGTCATGCTAACTCCATGAGTCTTGTTACTCCTTTGGGTCATCCAAAGAATGCTTCCACCATCAGTTACATTAGTAGTTGACGTTGTTCTCATCATGTCAATGCTTCCTAGTCATGCCATGCCCATGTTCAAGAGATGTTTTTACCGCTCATCATTTGCAGTTAGTACACCTTCCATCATGTCGGTCTACTCTGAGTCAGTCTTGCATGTTACTGTACCATCCGATCTACTCCAAACATTTGTTATCGAGTTTTGTGTTGATGATGGGGGATTCATCATGGCCCTCCTTCGATGGATTCATCCTTTTCAACTTCAACACGTCATCTGAGGACTGAATCTAGAAACCAATTGAGTACCTTGGGCCTGCATGCCTCAATGGCAGGTTACCTTGCTTTCGACATGAGTTTACATCATTGACTCTTGATTGAAATATTTTGTTAAGCGTTTGAATTCAACTCATTCATTCACGCTTGATGATATGTACTATGATACCTTGGGGATCATTGACATTAATGATGATTTCCCTCGCGCTTATTAACGGTATACATCAATGAACGGTAATCCAGTGGTTTCTACCATGTTCGACGTCAAGACATTTGTAATCACATGGATAGATTTGTATCATTGTGGGTTCGGCTTGAAGACTCTGGGGAGTCATGTTTTACCCAGGTTGTGATGGATATTGTTTGAGTCATATTACACAGATCCACTTTTGTATTGGTCATGGCTGTGTTATCATCCCATCATGGATCTATGCTCTTGTCTAGTAGCCATGATTGTGTTCAGTCGATCATTATTACCATGGATCTGCAATGTATTGGTCGGCAACCATGTTGTGAGTCATATGAGACTGTGTTCTCAGAGTCAGTTGTACTGCAACAACATCTTCTCTCCGACAAGTCCTTTCCATTCCTTCTATCAAAGCATTTTACTTGATTAGTTTTACCAGCTTCATGCTTTGGGGGGCATTCTGCTACACCCAAAATCTACAACTATGTAACCTCAGTTCCTAAATCCCTGAAGTCCCAAGATCAAGCTAGTTATTTAGAGAAATTTGATGGCCTTTATCTACACTCCTAATTAGGTCGCCGTAGGTTGTCTTTGAGCAAAGTGCGCCGGCGCAGGTTTCCTTCATGCAGCATGCGGCGGAGTCAGTTTCATGAGATAAAGGTAGCTTTCGAGCAAATTCTAGAAGTTGGATGAGGTGGATCTCTATCCCTAAATCCTAGGTGAGATGGACTTCGGTTCCCTAACCTAATGGGAGGATCCCTTAACCCTCTCCCCATGATCCTCAACCTAGTCTATCCACTTGGTCCTATAAATGCAAGTTCCCTTCCCATTCCAAAGGGAGGAAGTCTATGGTACTCTTATGCTGGTGAAATTAGCTCAGTAGTTCAACACCCTAGTCTTGGAGGCACCTACTTCTCTCTAGGAGCTTTGGTTTGTCTTGTCGGAAGGAGATTGCAACGTTGAGGCATCGGTTGTAATCCTCTCTTCTATTGTACTTCCCACTTTTTATACAGTAATATGAATGCTTTCCATAAATGTTATTGTGTTGATGATATTTATAGTTTACCACCTCAACTGTTTACTTAAACTAGTTAGTGTTTAGGCATATTTTATTGCTTGTATTGTTCCTATGTGTTTTTACAGGTCTTGTAGCCGTTGATCTGATGATCGCAGAGCTTGGAACAACCACGAGGAGAAATATCTATGAATCTGAGGTAAGATGCTTAATTACTCGATCTCTAACTAGATCTAGGAGAGTAGTTTCATATTCTGTCTCATTTTTTCTAGACTTATATTGAGCTAGAGAGATCATGCCTTAAGTCCGCTTTTGGTAGATTGTCTGATAACAGTCCAATTGATGGTGTGCAAATCTCAGAGTGAGAAATCAGGTGAGTGATCTCAATAGTGAGAAGCACTGGATTTTAAATGTATTCAATTGAAACAATAAAATGTTTAATCTTCCAAGATTCATTACAATTTCCATGCTTCGCTCGGAGGCCTGGAAGATCCACTCAGTGTCAACGTCCTGGCCTTTGGCCGTATCGAACAGATAGAAATGCCAAGCGGCCAAGGCTTGTTCCCTCAATACATTTCTGTTGCTGGAGGGAAATTGCTACACATGCAGTCACTTGGGGATGTAGGAGATGACAATAGGATGGCATGATGCACAACTGTGACATGTAACCGACTAGGTTCTTTTGAAATACAACCCTCTAAAACTCAAAAACACATCGTATCTCCATGGGATTGTCATCTTCTTGATGTTTCGATAAACGAAAGTTACTGGTATTCTGGAATATAAAATGATACAATTTCTAACAACCAATAGTATCAGAAAAAAAACATAATAAACTTAAATTTCATTTATGTCTAGGTGTTCTTGTTGTGAAGCCCAAGGCCCCCATATATAAATGACAGCTGCTCCATTTATGTCATATAAAATGATCCATCAACCAACAACATCAGAAGAAACATCATAAACATAAATGTAAGGTATGGATGGATATGTCCGACCATTTTTCTTAAATGGCTATTATAACTATGAATTGCATCCCACACCCCAATATTTTTATAATTATGAACCATTATAGTACTTGGCCTTTTACTGGTCAGGTTTTATATTTTTATTTAATTCTAAAAGATAAGCATGGAGGGGGATCTGCGAAAAAAGGTGAAGGTAGAGTAAATCATAGTCCACGTGGACGGTCGTGGAAATATTCTGTATCATCATTTATGTAATTAATTATAAAATTATTTTGAGATTTGTCAGCGGCTATCCCGCCAAAAGGAATCAGACGCCACAACATGCCATGTCTGAAAGTTGAAACATAAATGATTGAAAAATGAAATTCATCTGATGCAACAACATGGCATGCAAGCGATAACCAACATGTACATTCTCTATTCAAGTTTAAACGATTGATGTATATTGTCGGATCACCATGCCCTGCCAAGGAATCTATGCATGGCTCACGATCTATGCGGGAGTAATTCTTGCATACTTGCAACTAGCCAGTGTGCCGAGATGCACGTTCTATGAGCTGACATTCCCGCGATGTATGTCATAAATCCTCACCGTGGTGATCCTCCATACTAGGGTATCCATCATCATCATGCACACAGGGTCATATCATGTGTCGTTAATCCCCTTACAGTGGGAGTTAATTAATGGTTAAGACTGATATCAGGATTTTAGAACATTAGTATTTTCCCTCCATCCGTTGATGGTAGAATTTTAAGTCTTTACGTTCAAGTATAGGTAAATATTTGGGGGTATAGAACTCTTTTTATTTGTTTGTTGTCTTATTTGTTTGATAAATAATTGATTAAAATAAATAGGAAGTTATTTATAATAAGAGATGAAGGAAACACACCTGTAATGCGAAGAAAGATGATTTATTTCTTTATCTTCCTTTCTGTACCATAAAATATTATATTCATATAGAAGGAAAAAACTAACAATCGATTGGAACATTTGGAAATTTAGTTATCAAGCGCAAAAATACTTATTTGAGTTTAGTCCAATTGATGGTGTGCAAAGCTTAGGGTGAGGACTCAAGATAGTGATTTGATTAGTGAGTAGTACTGGTTTTTCAACGTATTCAATCGGGACAAGAAAATTTTTAATATTCCACGAGTAATTAGAATTTACATGTCTCGTTGGGAGGCCTAGAAGATCCACTCAGTGTCAGCGTCCTAGTCTTTGGCCATATCGAATGGTTGGAAACGCCAAGCAGCCAAGGCTTGTTCCCTGAATATGTTTCTATTACTGGAGGGGAATCACTACAGATGCAGTCACTTGGGGATGTAGGAGCTGACAATTGGACGACGTGATGCACAAATGTGACATGTAACTATCTAGGCCCTTTAGACATTCGGATCTCTGAAACTCAAAAACTCGTCGTATCTCCATGGGATTGTCATCTTCCCGATGGTTGGAGAAATAGAAGTTACTGGAATTATGGCATACAAAATAATCCAATTTCTAACAACCAGTAGTATCGGAAAAAGCATCATAAAAATAATTTTTAGATATGTCTGGGCATTCTTGGTGTGAATCCCAAGGCCCCCATATATAAAGCACAATTGCTCCAGTTCTACCATATAAAATGATCCATCAACCAGCAATATCGAAAGCAACATCATAAAGATAAATGTAAGGTATGGATGGATATGTCCGACCATTCTTCTTAACTAGATATTATAACTATGAACTGTATCCCACACCCCAATATTATTTTAGTTATGAACCAATACCGTACTCGCCTTTTTACTGGTAAGGTTTATATTTTTATTTAATTATAACAGATAATCTTGGAGGGGGCTCTATGATAAAAGATGAAGGTAGAGTAAATCACAGTCCGCACAGACATTTGGTAGAAATATTCTATATTATCATTTATGTATTTAATTATAAAATCATTTTGACGTTTGTTAGTGGCTACCCTACCGAAAGGAATTTGATGCCACAACATGCCATGCCTAAAATTTGAAGCATAAACAATTCAAAAATGAAATTCATCTGACGACACAACATGGCATGTGAGCAATAACCAACATGTATGTGCTCTATTCAAGTTTGAACGACCGATGTATCTCGCTGTATCTCCATGCCCCGCCATGGAATCTATGCATGGATCGTAATCTGTGTGAGAGTAATTGCTTCCTACTGGCCACTGGCCAGTGTGTTGAGATGCACATTCTGTGAGCTTCCCTGCCCTTGGTGCATGCCATAAATCCTCGCTGACGCACTCCTCCATACTAGGGTATCCATCATCAACATGCACATATGGTCATATCATGCATCGTTAATAGCATTACAGTGGGAGTTAATTAATGGGTGAGACTGATATCAGGATTTTAGGAATTTAGTACTTTCCCTCCATCCATTGATGATAGACTTTTAAGTCTTTACGTTCAATTATAGGTAAATATTTGGGGGTATAGAACTCTTTTTATTTGTCAGTTGTCTTATTTGTTTGATAACTCAATGATTAAAAGAAATAGGAAATTCTTTATAATAAGAGATGAAGGAAACACACATGTAAGCCGAAGAAAGATTATTTCTTGCTTTATCTTCCTTTCTGTACCATAAAATATTCTATTCACAGAGCAAGCAAAAGATGACAATCCATTGGAACATATGGATATTTAGTTATCAAGCGCAAAAAAGACTTATTTGAGTTCAGTCCCTTTGATGGTGTGCAAAGCTTAGAGTGAGCACTCAAGCAAGTGATTTGAGTAGTCGTTAAAATTTCCATGTCTCATTGGGAGTGCTGGAAGATCCACTCAATGCCAACGTCCTTGTATTTGGTCATATCGAACGACTATAAACTCCAAGCAACCAAGAATTGTTGCCTCAATACGTTATGATGTTGGAGGGAAATCGCTACACATGAAATCACTTGGAGATGTAGGAGCTGACAATTGGACGATATGATGCACAAATGTGTGGTTTAACTAAACAGGCCCTTCTGTCATCCGGTCCTCTGAAACTCAGAAACACGTAGTGTCACAACCCCAAATTTACTCAATTAAAAAAAAATTATATAAGTATTTTATAACAACATTATTCCTTATGCTGCAGGTGTACAAGTGGAATGGGGAAAAGACACATCTCAGCATTGCACTGTCCACAGGTATAAATCGAGTTGTGAATTAATTATAAAGTTTTAAGTCGTTCTTGCAGAAATAAAAGATAGGTTCTGTGTGGCGACTATTACTTCAAGAACCAATATCTAACATGGTCCTACTTGTATTCATATTTTAAACTTCGAGTTATTCTCTCGTTGCATATTAATACAGTGTTGGTCTTAATGCCAACATCTACTAGATCATCTCTTTAATCTAATCGTCTTGTACAATAATATAATTAAATGGTACAAGAGTCCATATATATATGTTTCTTCGTTTGATTAATATAGCCTTCATACTATGAAATCCTAGGTTATTAATTATGTGCTTGAATTATATATATATATTGCAATATAATTACACCCTACCTATGTAAATCCTTAAACTAGGATCACGATATAGTTATCAACCTTTTATCATAAGATCATATATATCAACATGACTAACTATAGGTTTTTATATCTTAAGTGTTGCAGTTTAAATATTTTGTATGCTCCCTACCACGATTATATCAAAGTGGGATTGCTCGACAAAGAGTCCTATCCTATGGAGAATGTTTATACTATAGTCTTTATATTTCATATGGCATAGCCATAGAAGATCTACGAATTATGTGATATGATTACGTTTTAGTAATACTGTGATTTGCATTGTTTATTGCAGATCTTCAACGAGGTGCCAACGCGAACATAGGTGGTATGGCCACGTGATGGAATTTACAAAGGTTGGTAGTACCAACTTGCTCTTTCACGTGGCTTCCTGTGCGTCATTGAAACCATTTCTTGAGCTTGTAACCAATCACCCCAATGTGTAGTCGACAAGGTTGATAGTTACACCATTGTTCTTTCGCGGTCTTTGGGTTATGTTGTTGTGTGGTGGAGCCTTGGATCTGTGCAGACCTCACCCTGATTTGATACGTCTTGTACTCTTGTTAAAGTGATAGCCTAACTGCTTTATAAAGTTGATAGCAACAGTGAGCATCTACGACCTCCTCATGGAATGCTCGAAGTGCTTTATGAGGGTTTTCCCTTTGGATTGAATTGTCATTTCGTTTCCAGTTTGAATATGTAATTTGTATTTAGCTTTGTCATGTATAATAGTTCAAATCTGTGGCTTGGAACTAGACTCCTGCATTTTAGCTTGGCTATGTGATTTGGAACTTGACTCTGATTTCTTTGTTTGACAATGTGACTTGGAACTTGACTCTGTGTTTTTTGTTCGACTCTGAGGTTTTAGTTATCGTTTTTTAGTTCTGGAGCATCCTGATTCTCCTTATGGAGCTCTCACATTCTTCATGCTCTCTCCTTGGGTTTGTTATTATTTTCAACTAAACCCAATAATGTCGTGAAGACTTTGGGTACAAATAAGGATTTTGTTTGAACTTACCACAGTGGGCTGTCATCGAATGCTTCCTGGAAAAAAATGTAAGGGTTCTCCCACCCTACTTCGGCTCTCTATTAATAGTTTTAATTCGTATTTGTATTATTTGAAAGGGTTTATATATAATGTATATACATTTTATTTTAACAAATTCCCTCATTCTTTTGTGCAGGTGTTCCTACGAATCTTGGAGGGGTTTGGAAAACTTATTGTAATACTATTTATACTTGTACAATTATTTGGGTGTTCGAAGTGAAACAGAGACCACATAATAAAACAGGGTTTGGCTCACGGCCTTTACAATCAACTGCGACTTCCAAAGGGTAAGCCCCAAGCTTCATTTAATAATGGTTTAACATATTTTCTTTTTAAGTTTATATGTACTGAATCTTTAACTATTCATTATATGTACAGAGTTGGCATGGAGAGACGCCTCTGCTTCATAATTTTGATGCTCGTACAGCATTCCGGCCCCATCATCAACCCTGTAAGTTGGTACTTTGCTTGAGCTTACTAATTAGTTATTAATTTCTTAAATAATAACCCTAACCATACTTGTGTTGGTTTGTTTTGCATGTGGTCACATGGGCACAACGACTTCATTTTCGAATACAAGTAGGTGTCCTCTTCTTGTTCTGCCATGGCGAAAACACCAGTGGCATACTCTGTACATGAATCATGTTAATGGCATGGGTAATGCTTTGCATTTTTCCCACTTATTTCAGGATTCTCTTAAGACGAGGGAAGCCATACGAATTCCCTCATAGTCGTTTTAACATTTGATGTAATACATATAACGTACAGCCTTTTGGCATTTTACACTATGTTTTTATATACATGAAAGCCTTTCGGATCTTGGAATTTTTTACTTCTAGCAAAGCTTGTTTCGACTGTATACGCTTTTTTTTTGTTCTATTCTATTGTATGATCATTTATGCTATTTATAAATGAATCAATCGATTTAATTGTGAAAGCTTGAACCCTATGGTTTTGTGTCTAACTAGTTTGATTCGTTACTAAGTTTTGTCACTATGTAAATGGTTATATTTCTGTTATCTATTCGAATGTGTATAATATTTGCATTGAATAATGCTTTGGATGTTGAATATACAATCATTTATATCTAGTTAAAAACTATATAAACCCTAGGGTTATATATATAAGAAACTCTACTCTGCAAACTTGAAATAATCACTAATATTGTTATTGTAGTCTAGTAAATAAAATTTACTTCACTGTAAAAGTAACAGAAGCTAAACCTAGTTATTCTATGCATAATATATGAACAATATAAATATATTATTGATAGAAAATCATGGGATTAGTACATTCTAAAATACATCTATTAATGAATATTCAGTCATTCAATGCATAATCATAGTTCAGCCAATCTGTAAGCAAACAAAGAATCTACAATAAAAATGTTGAAAACAAATAACGTATAAATAACTTGTCAGCAATGTGCAGACCGAATCCAATCTGAAGGTCATCGTTCCTCTCAACCAATCTTTCAGAACAACCAAGGTTACTTGCTCTGAAACCCCTGAGCCTGTTTTTTGAACCACAAGGACAAAGATTGTTGAAAACAATTATGAACTAACACTCAGTTCCACTCCTTTACTCAACAAGGATATTTTCCCTCTTCCATCCAAGCCTCCTGCTTGTATGATGGGAATGCATATTTAACTTTTCCTAGGACTTAGGTCTCTTATGACCCTCCATCTGGAGTTCTGACCTGAATTATAGGGAAGACGCCTCCTGCACCTATTGAGGTATTAAATATCTGTTTTCACCACTTTTTCTTCTTGTCCAACACTTGTCATTTCTCCTTGCGGGCCAACAAACACTTTTTCAACAACTACTTTAGATTGGATTCTCTTGTTTATATTTACTAAATAATAATAATAATTCAAAATCCTATCACAAGTTTCTTTGACCACACTTTGTCAGAATAATTCTTCAACACTAATTAAAAACAATATTACAAAGTATTTAACTTTAATCAAGGTTCTAGGGGTATTACACGTCGTATCTCCATGGGCTTGTCATCTTCCTAATTGTCGGAGAAACATAAGTTATTGGGATTCTGGTATATACAATAATCCAATTTCTAACAAATAATAGTATCGAGCAAAACATCGTAAACATAAATTTCAGATGTGTCTGGGAATTCTTGGTGTGAAGCCCAAGGCCCCCATATATAAAGCACAACTGCTCCACTTCTTCCATATAAAATGATCCAGTAACCAACAACATCAAAAGCAACATCATAAACATAAATGTAAGGTATGGATGGGTATGTCGGGCCATTCTTCTTAACTGGATATTATAACTATGAAGTGCATCCCACACCCCAATCTTTTTTCAGTTATGAACCCGTACAGTACTCGCCTTTTTACTGGTCAGGTTTTATATTTTTATTTAATTATGAATGATAAGCTTGGAGGGGGCTCTGTGACAGGATGTGAAAGTAGAGTAAATCATAGTCCATATGGATGTCCGGTGGAAATCTTCTATATTATAATTTATGTGTTTAATTATATAATCATTTTAACGTTTGTTAGCGGCTACCTTGCGGAAAGGAATCGGATGCCACAACATGCCATGCCCAAAATTCGAAGATTAAAAAATTCAAAAATGAAAGTTATTTGACGTCACAACATGGAAGGCGAGTGATAACCAACATGTGCATGCTCTATTCAAGTTTAAATGACTGATGTATCTCACTGGATCTCCATGCCCCTCCATGGAATCTATTCATGGATCTTGATCTATGCGGGAGTAATTGCTTCCTACTGGCCACTAGCCAGTGTGCCGAGATGCACGTTTTATGAGCTGCCCTGCCTGTGGTGTATGTCATAATTCCTCACCAACATGCTCCTCCATACTAATGTATCCATCATGAGCATCCACACATGGTCATATCATGTGTTTTTAATTTCCTTACAGTGGGAATTAATTAATGAGTAAGACTGATATCAGGATTTTAGAAATTTAGTATTTTCCCTCCATCCATTGATGATAGAATTTTAAGTCTTTACGTTCAATTATAGGTAAATATTTTGGGGTATAGAACTATTTTTATTTTCCTATTGTCTTATTCATTTGATAACTCATTGATTAAAATAAATAGGAAGTTATTTATAATAAGAGATGAAGGAAACACACATGTAAGCTGAAGAAAGATTATTTCTTGCTTTATCTTCCTTTCTGTACCATAAAATATTCTATTCACAGAGCAGGCAAAAGCTCACAATACATTGGAACATCTATATATTTAGTCATCAATTGCTAAAAGACTTATTTGAGTTCAGTCCCATTGATGGTGTGCAAAGCTTAGAGTGAGCACTCAAGCAAGTAATCTGAGTAGTGATCAGCACTGGCTTTTCAACGTATTCAATCAGAACAAGAAATTTTTTAATCTTCCATGGGTCATTACAATTTCCATGTCTCATTGGGAGGCTTGGAAGATCCACTTAGTGTCAGCATCCTAGTCTTTGGATGTATTGAACGGCTGGAAATGCCAAGCAGCCAAGGCTTGTTCCCTCAATACATTTTTGCTGCTGGAGGGCAATCACTACACATGTAGTCACTTGGGGATGTAGGAGCTGACAATTGGACAACATGATGCACAAATGTGACATGTAACTATCCAGGGATTAGAACTGCTTAATCCGACTGCTACACCTAGATCCAACACATATTATTCTCACCTTTGGCTAAGGGCTGGTGCAAGCTAATGCTGGCCACTCATGACCGTTAGTCGCAATGGACTCCTGGAAAAACAAAAATCTAAACGTCAAAAAACAATATTAGATTTACCTACACAACTTTTTGGAATATGGCGCAAGAAGATGAAACGTAGACAATTGGATCACCTTCCGAAATATATAAATATTACTTATGGAAATTAAGTATAACTCCCAAAAATGGGGTTATCCTAAGGTTGGTATGTTATTTTTTTAAGAAAACATAATGAATATGTTTGCGTTAGTTCCCTGGTTCAGTATGAAAATTGTGGAATTTTGTGCAGTAGTAGATAATAGGTCGTTCTAGTGAAGCGCTATTTTTCCATATTTATTTATTTATTTATTTTTAAATTAAGGAAGTCAGCCAAGCCCTAGAATGACTAGGTCGAGCGTTAGTCCACAACATCATGGTCTTAACATAATCAATGAACTTTTTTTTTTAGGATGTAGGTCTTTGTGTGTACTTATGTGGGTTCTTTTCCGTTTTCAAAATAGGTGAGCCAATCAAAAGTTATTGACGAAAGAAATAACCTATGTTTTGTGTAAGATTGACGTTAGTGCAATTGAAATTAATTAAAAAATAGAAACAAATGATAGATTTAATAAAAAAAATTATATATTCGGAATCTGCACACATAGAACTACAAGTGTGTGTAATTTCATTAGCAGTGGACTAGTGTAGCATACGCAGAATCATGCTCGAAACAAAAGAAGTTATAGAATAAGATGTATTTTGTTATAACACAGTCCCCCACTTGGTTTGACAACCCGAACCTAAAACCATAGCAGCCAAGTCATCCACCACGTTGGTGGGAAAGGAATTACCCACCAAAACTTAAAAATTTAAATGGCGCATGCACATTATTTTAAATGCGCGTACGCATAAATAGTGCATACGCGCTAAGTAGTGCATATGTGCTATTTAGTAAAATCAGACCAAACCATAGGTCAAGCACATATGCATCCATACAAAAATCCTATTGAATGGATGAAAACATAGGCATAAGAGTGATTGTAGTGTATGCATTTATTAGTATTCACATACAACTACCTACTTAGAGGTACTAGGGTGTTTCCTACTTCCATTCCCTTGATATACATGACCTACCCATTATTAACATTGATATTTGTCTCTCTTCATGCAAATATTGTTATGTGCTAGATAAATATCTATTGAGTCACTTTACCTTACCCTATATGCATGAATTCCTTGTGATGTCTAGTTCTTAAGTAGGGTTTGATATTGCCTCCTCTTCAATATTATAACTTTAATCATTAGTTTGAATCTACTAGACCCTTTGGGGAACCCTCCTACTTACTAGGTTTTGTCTTGGGATCCAACCTTCTGATTTGGCCCATAGTTAGTTGGAGTGCTTAATTTCGGTCCATCAACAACATAACTCTAGGAATGATTAAAAGGGGTCACTCTAGGTCAAACCTTGATTCCCCCTTCTTGATGATGATGATAATGATGATGATGATGATGATGTTGATGATGAAGATGATGATGAATATGATGACCAAGATGATGATGATGATGATGATGATGATGATGATGATGATGATGATGACGATGACGATGATGATGATGATGATGATGAAGATGATGACCAAGATGATGATGATGATGATGATGATGATGACGACGACGACGATGATGATGGAGATGATGATGATGATGATGATGATGATGATGATGATGATGCTGATGATGATGAGGAAGTGGGTGATAATGATGATGATGATGACTAGGATGATGAGGATGGTGAGGATGATGATGATCATGATGATGATGATGATGCTATGTTAGTTTTTTCAGAATTTTTCAATCTGATCTAAGATCTTAACTAAGAGAATAACATGTACAGCATATCTACAGCATATCAATCATGGACACAATAATGCAAGCACACAAGAGACATAGAGTTTCACAGGGGAAAACCAAGAAGGTGAAAAACCCTGCAACTTCCTTAGAGATAGAAAGAGCAATGATACAACCAAAGTACAAGAGATAGTATTCTCCTAGCAGCTGATCCTCCTCCTCACATGTGCACTACTTTCCGAATGATAGAAGTGTGAGTAATGAGATTATCAAATAGAGATCTCCCGATCTCTATTTATACTTGTCCTGTCCTGCCCAATAAACCAGTGGGGCCGACTTGTCTAGCTTAGCCTAATAACCCATGGTTACATTAATTCGGGATGACCCCACACTTGGTGGTCTAATAACCCATTTACCCACATGACTCATACAGGGCCGACCCCATCAAGGTGGTCTAACAACCCATCAAGTATAAGTTACGACACTTACAATATAAATGACGACACTTCCGTATAGAGGAATAATAACATCTCTATAGGAATACAAACACTTCCGTATAGAGGAATAATAATATCTCTATAGGAATACAAACACTTCCGTATAGAGGAATAATAATATCTCTATAGGAATACAATATACATGGGTAAAATACATTCTGAAGTTACATATACATCAACACTCCCTCTTAACTAGGAAGGTATTTCTTGACACAGATTTGCTAGCACAAGTCTTCTTCTCTGGATCATCATCAGCGAATCATCGTCCTCGAATCATTGTCATCGTCACTGCTGCTTCTATTTCAATCAATCTCCGATCTATTTGTCATAGGAAGTTCTATAGAGCTAGTCCTTTTTCATACTGGTTGTAGGTCCACCGCCTGTAGGTCTTCATCATCACTGGCCATATTGTGGAATTCTCAGGACTTATTACGTGCGTCACAAAACCTCGCAAGCGCATCCCAGGCTGTTACGGGCACACAACTCCAACATATAGGATCTCCCAGGGATAGATTACATGTGACCCCACCACAAAACCTCGCAAGAGCATCCCAAGCTGTTACAGGCACACAGCTCTGACCTATAGGATCTCTCAGGGACATATTACATGTGGTCACCACAAAACCTCGCAAGAGCATCCCAGGCTGTTACGGGCACACAGCTCTGACCTATAGGATCTCCCAGGGTGCTATTATATGTGGTCATGGAAAAACCTCGCAAGAGCATCCCAGGATGTTACGGGCACACAGCTACAACCTATAGGATCTCCCAGGGACATATTATATGCCATAGGACAAAACCTCGAAAGAGCATCTTCCAGATATCCCAGGGCCATATTACATGCCATAGGTAAAACCTCGAAAGACTATCTGCAAACCTCCCACAGTCAAATTATATGTCCTCCCAAGCAAAACCTCGAAAGAGCATTTGCCATATATCCCAGGGCCATATTACATGCCATAGGAAAAACCTCGAAAGACTATCTGCAAACCTCCCAGGGCCATATTATATGCTTGTCTGCACAATCTATCCACGACCACAAAGCATCAAACTGATACTCACCATACATCATCCTAGTGTACACATGATCATCCTGATCATGATCAATGCATCGTCCTGATGCATGTCATCTGGAGCAACGTACTGAAGCTCGTCATCCATGATCATCCTGATCATACAATGCATCTACCTGATACATACCAAGTATCTACCTGATACATATACAAACACATGATCCACCTGATCATACCTGATACATATCAACATACATGATCTACCTGATCATACAATGTATCCTCCTGATACATCTACAGATACATACACATGATCCAACTGATCATATCCAGCATCCAACATGATGCATACATACATACATATAAATGATTCAACTGATCATATCCAGCATCCAACATGATGCACACATACATACATATAAATGATCCAACTGATCATATCCAGCATCCAACATGATGCATACATACATATATAAATGATCCGACTGATCATACAAAGCAGAAACTAGAACATCGTCCTGATGCTCATCATCCAACGCTTATATCCACAGCCATGGGAAGGATCCTCCTCTCACCATTCTTGGAATGGCTCCAACAAATGTGTCCATCACTTCTTCCTCGAAGTGTCATCAATCTGAAGAACACCAAGCCTCTCTCTTAAGTACTTGAACTTCACTTTGGCTAGTGGTTTTGTCAGCACATCCGCAAACTGCTCATCCGTCACAACATACAAGAGCTTCACTGCTCCTCTCTGCACCATATCCCTAATATAGTGATATTTTATCTCAATGTGCTTCGACCTGTCGTGGAACACCGGGTTCTCAGTCAGCTTCACACAACTCTGGTTGTCACAAAAGATACCAGTAGCATCCAACGAGAGATCAAATAACTTAGACAGTACCTTTCGGAGCCATACTGCCTCACAACTAGCTGAACAAGTTGCAACATACTCTGCTTCAGTTGTACTCAGTGCTACGCAGGACTACTTCCTGCTAAACCAAGAGATCACACCTGATCCCATACCGAAGTAGCACCCAGATGTGCTCTTCCTATCTACAGCACTGCCCACCCAGTCCGAATCAACATAACCTTCCAGGTTAAACTTTTGATTCACATCATACTTGAGCCCATAATCAACTGTACCCTTCAGGTACCTCAGAATATGCTTTACAGCAACCAGGTGAACACCTCTGGGATCCGTTAGGAACTGGCTCAATGTGTTCACCGCAAAGCAAATATCTGGTCTCATGTTTGTCAGGTACATCAAGGACCCAATCATCTGATGATACACTGTGACATCAACCGGATCAGATGAAGCATCACACAGAAGCTTTAGGTTCGATGCCATAGGTGTGACCATGGCCTTGCAGTCCATCATCCCGAACCTCTCCAGGATCTCCACTGTATACTTACCTTGTCCAAGGAAGATTCCATCTGTACTCTGCCACACCTCCATGCCTATAAAATAGTGCATCATCCCCAAGTCCTTCATCTCGAACTCGGCAGCAATCTTCCTCTTGGTATCAACAATCAAACTATCTTCTCTTGTAACAAACAGGTCATCCACATACAAAAGTGGTATCACTGGATTTCCTTCCTCAACCTTGTAGTAAAGGTTGGAATCCGCATTACTCTTGGTAAAGCCCAAACTGGATAGAAAGCTGTCTATCCTACCATACTAAGTCCTAAGAGCTTGCTGCAAGGCTTTCTTCAACCTGCACACATATGACTCCCTGTCATGTGTCTCAAAACCAAGTGGCTGCTCCACATACACTTCCTCCTTGACTACACCATTCAAGAAAGCAGTCTTGACATCCATCTGGTGTATCTTCCATTTCATTACTGCAGCCAGAGCAAGTACTAATCTAATGGAAGTGTATCTGGCTACAGGAGCAAAAGTTTCTTCATAATCGATCCCTTCTTTCTGGGAGAAGCCACGAGCTACAAATATCGCTTTGTATTTCTCTATGCTGCCATCTGTAGCATGCTTGATCTTATAGATCCACTTGGAAGTCACCACAGACTTCCCATCAGGTCTTGATACCACATCCCAAACATGATCGATTGGTACTTCTCGACCATGGCATCCTTTTACTGTATCACGTATCTTGGGAACTTCAGATTCTTCAATATATTCAATAGATAGTTTGAACTTCATTTCTAGAAAAAATGTTGTAGCTCTTCTTTTGTAGGTGATGGTATACTATCTTTCCTACAAAACAAGTTAAATTGCATGATTAGAAACATCTCATAGTTTTCAGAACAAATTCTTACACATAAAGAAATATGTCATACAGTCATGCAATTATTTTTAGCTAATGCTTCAATACAACATTATCCATATTCCGTAACTTTCTAGATGCCTTCTAATCTCTACCAGAACATTGTTAAGAGTGTGCACAAATCCCAACATGTCAGCAAAGAGGTTTCATTCTAGATAAATAGCAATGGAATGTTGTACAGTGCCATAGGCCACTTACCCATCACATGCATATTAGTAGTATATTGTTCATTAATGCAATTATTCTAATATGCATAATACACACCGTAAGTCTAGGAACATAGGCATATACATTATTGAAAAATATTATTTAAACAAACAAATATGCAAGAAATGAAAATTCAAATACTTATCTTTGTTTGGTTGTAGGGTGGACTCCCTCTCAGTCTTTGCTTCCTTTCTGCAACTCCATTCTGATGTGGATTGTGAGAAGTGGTCGACTCCCTCTGAATATCTGCATCCTTGCAGAAACTACTGGAGTGTGCTCCCTCTTGATCTTTGCTTCCTGGATTAACTGTCCTTGAACTTATATCCATCCTTGATCATTATGCATACTTACTAGTATCATCATTGTGTTATCCTCGAGGTCTCATACACAAGCATATATTTATTAGTATAATCTCAATACTATCAAAACAAAATAATCTTAAACATGTATAGTCATGATCATTTCAAACATAGATAATAAGCATTAGTGTTCAAGGTTTTAGGGAAGACTTCTTTTACTCATGCATATTCTATTTGACCATAGGACTCTTCTGGTTAGTCATATCATTAATCAAGGTAAATGACATAATATGCATAAACCCTTGATTACTTAAATTTTTAACTTCATGAATAATCATTATCAATCATACCAAGTATACTTATATACGAGATCCTAACACAATGTAGGATTCTAACTTGATATAAGAAAAACATACTTGGATTAATATGTTAGCTAGTTATGTCTAACATACCCACATGATGTCTTCTTGTTCTCTTCAATGACTTGTGCTAGTAACTTGCACATCTCATAGGTTAACCATTATAGAACCAAGTTATACATACCTTGTAAGTAGATCTTCTATGTGATCCATGACAATGGATGAATCTTTGTATTCATGTCACCATGGTCATATGTTCTTGAACTAGAACATGATTTGTCTTTCTTGTTGTACCTTTCATGTTAGCAGACAACATCAACCTCATACAACACCACAATGCATTAGTACAATCATAAGTGTCAAAACCCTAATCAATGAATATCTGCATTCATAATTTTATTAAGGTGATACGACAAGTCTAAAGTTAATCAAGATTGTACTAACCTTAATGAAGACAAACATACCATAAAATTAATCATGAACAGATCTCGAAACATACCTCGATTAGTCATACCTGTCGAGATTGCTTGTAATCTTCTTATGTAAGGTCTTAGCCTCATCTCCCTTTGAAACAGTAACTTCTTCACTTATGCAGGTGACCAATCCATTCTCTTCTAGGATTAACCCAATCCACTTGATTTGCAGGAACTGGATCTGGAGCTGGATTAGGGTTTGTTAGAGAAACCCTAAAAATTCAAAATTTGAATTTCAAACTTCTGAAAGGATAGAAATATGCGCCTTGATGAGCTGATCAAGCCGGTATACTCAGAATTTGAAAACTGTAGAGTTTCACCCCTCAAAATTGCTTTTGAAACTTCCAAATCTTCTAGACAGGATCCTGAACTAGGGTTTGATAAAGCCCACCCTTCTGCCCAACCAAAAGGTTCAATCCAAATCTCTAAACTTTGATTTTTCTGAGGAGCTTCCAGTCGTGGTCACAGACTTCAAAAATTCCAACTTTTGCAGAAGCCCTAATTTTCCACTTTTTCGATCAAAGTCCCGAACTAGGGTTTGATCAAGCCCAGCCTTCTGCCCAACCAAAAAATTTGATCTTTGCCTCTAAATTTCAATTTTGATGAGTAGTATTCAGCCATGGTCTCCGATTAAAAAAATTTCAACTTTCTTCGAAACCCTAATTCCTGGAGCCATGAATGAAGGTGCTCAAAATCCAATTCTGTTTTGACAAAAATATGCACCTGATTGTTTCTGGTGTAACTCCGAAAATACGAATCCATAGGGTCTGAATCTTAAACTTATGGTAGCCCGACCTGTCATATTTCCAACCCCATAGGTCTGACCTCAATTGGATTCTCTGAGAGAGAGTTATGCCAAGTGTCACAATGTGACCTGTTTGTGGGATAAAACAGGAGAGCAAACTTGTACGGCATGCCACATGTCACTGGTTCAACTTCGGACTCTGAAAACCTTACCAGAGAAACTAAAGTATGTGTCCTACCTGTCGCTTTTTATGAAATTTCATTTGGAGCTTCCTAGCCCAAGTTGTGACCTTTTTTCCTGGATCACCTGTTTATGACTGAGATCTGGAAGAGGCAGAAACCCTAGATTGTACAGATCATAAGACACAAAGTACAACGAATTAGAAGTTGTGCTTTGGAGACAAGGTACATGGGGATCTTATATTCGACTTGTAAGAGTTTCATATCCTGAAAACTCTCCAAAATGGATTTATAGTGAAAGTTATACGATGACTTATTTTTGTTATATCAAGCCTTAACATCGTAAGTGCAACAAGTGTCATAAATGCCATACCATGCCTTCTTTCAGGCTAGCTCTGATACCATGTTAGTTTTTCAGAATTTTCAATCTGATCTAAGATCTTAACTGAGAGAATAACATGTATAGCATATATTCACCCTATCTACAGCATATCAATCATGGACACAATAATGCAAGCACACAAGAGACACAGAGTTTCACCGAGGAAAACCAAGAAGGTGAAAAACCCCGCAACTTCCTCAGAGATAGAAAGAGCAATGATACAACCAAAGTACAAGAGATAGTCTTCTCCTAGCAGCTAATCCTCCTCCTCACATGTGCGCCACTTTCCGAATCATAGAAGTGTGAGTAATGAGATAATCAAATAGAGACCTCCCGATCTCTATTTATACTTGTCCAGTCTTGCCCAATAAACCAATGGGGCCGACTTGTCTAGCTTATCCTAATAACCCATGGTTACATTAATCCGGGCCGACCCCACACTTGGTGGTCTAATAACCCATTTACCCACATGACTCATATAGGGCCGACCCCATCAAGGTGGTCTAATAACCCATCAAGTATAAGTTATGACACTTACTATATAAATGATGACACTTCCATATAGAGGAATAATAACGTCTCTATAGGAATACAAACACTTCCGTATAGAGGAATAATAATATCTCTATAGGAATACAAACACTTATGTATAGAGGAATAATAACATCTCTATAGGAATACAATATACATGGTTAAAATACATTCCGAAGTTACATATACATCAACATGTTGATGATGACGAAGATGATTATGATGATGATGAAGATGATGAGGATGATGATGATCATCATATTTGTCATCATCAGTATCATCATCTTCATCTTCGTACTCATCTTCATCATCATCCACCATCTTCTTCATCATCATCATCATCTTCGTCATCATCATCATTATCAATGATGATGATGAAGAAGATGATATGATGATGAAGATGAGGAAGTGGGTGATAACGATGATGATGATGATGGAGATGATGATGATGAAAAGGATGAGGATGAGGATGAGGATAATGATGATGATCCTGATGATGACGAAGATGATTATGATGATGAGGAGGAGGAGGATAATGATGATGATGATGATGGTGATCATGTTCATCATCATTAGCATCATCATCCTCATCTTCGTACCCATCTTCATCATCATCATCATCATCTTCGTCATCATCATCATTATCAATGATGATGATGAAGATGATGACGATAATGTTGATGATGATGATGCCGATGATGACGATGTTGATGATGAAGATGATGATGAAGATGATGACCAAGATGATAATGATGAGGAAGATGAGGATGATGATGAGGAAGTGGGTGATAACGATGATGATGATGATGGAGATGATGATGATGACGAGGATGATGACGATGATGAGGATGTTGCTGATGAGTATGATGATGAGGATGAGGATGATGATGTTGATGATGGCGAATATGATTATGATGAGGAGGAGGAGGAGGAGGCGGAGGATGATGATGATCATATTCGTCATCATCAACATCATCGTCTTCATCTTCGTACTCATATTCATCATCATCCATCATCTTCATCATCATAATAATCATCATCATCATCAACATCATCATCATCATCATCATCTTCGTCATCATCATCATTATCAATGATGATGATGATGACGGAGATGATGATGATGATGTTGATAATGATGATGATGATGACGAAGATGATGACAATGATGATGATGTTGATGATGAATATGATGACCAAGATGATGATGATGATGATGATAAGGATGAGGATGATGATGAGGAAATGGGTGATAATGATGATGATGATGATGGAGGTGACGATGATGAGGATGAAGATGATGATGAGGATGAAGATGATGATGAGGAAGTGGGTGATAACGAGGATGATGATGATGAAGAATATGATCATCTTCTTCATCATATCCATCATATTCATTGATAATGATGATGATGACGAGGATGATGATGATGATGATGATGCTGATGATGATGATGATCATATTCGTCATCATCTTCATCAACATATTCATATTTGTACTCATCTTCATCATCATCCATTAGCTTCATCATCATTATCATCCATTATCTTCATCATCATCATCATCATCATCATCATCATCTTCGTCATCATCATCATTATCAATGATGATGATGAAGAAGATGATGATGATGATGATGTTTGTTAAATTTTTAGAATTTACTTCAATCTAATCTAGGATCTTAACTGAGGGAACAACATGTACAACAAATCTACAACATATCAATCATGGACACAATAATGCAAGCACACAAGGGACACAGAGTTTACTTGGGGAAAACCATAAAGGTGAAAAACCCCAATAACTTCCTCATAGATAGATAGAGCAATGACACAACTAGAATACAAGAGATAGTCTTCTCCTAGCAGCAGAGCCTCCTCCTCATAAGTGCGCCACTTTTCGAATGAGAGAAGTGTGTGAATGAATGATCAAATAGAGATCTCTCGATCTCTATTTATACTTGTTCTGTCCTGCCCAATAAAATAATGGGGCCTACATGTCTAGCTTAACCCATGGTTAACTTAATCTGGGCCGACCCCACACTTGGTGGTCTAATAACCCTTTGAACCACATGTCCGACCCCCAATAGGGTGGTCTAATAACCCTTCGACCCACATGACTTATACAGGGCCGACCCCAACAAGGTGGTCTAATAACCCATCAAGTATAAATTATGAAACTTACAATATAAATGACGACACTTCCGTATAGAGGAATAATAACATCTCTATAGGATTACAAAATACATCTATGAAATACATGGGTGAAATACATTCTGAAGTTACATATACATCAACACTCCCTCTTAACTAGGAAGGTATTTCTTGACACAGGTCTGCTAGCACAAGTCTTCTTCTTTGGATCATCATAAACGAATCATCATCCTTGAATCATCATCATCGTCACTGTTGCTACTATCTCAATCAATCTCTGAATCTACTCGTCATAG
Organism: Larix kaempferi; assembly: GCA_027924585.1. Taxonomy (NCBI): domain Eukaryota; kingdom Viridiplantae; phylum Streptophyta; class Pinopsida; order Pinales; family Pinaceae; genus Larix; species Larix kaempferi. Next base: position 10,137,319 of record BSBM01000185.1, read on the forward strand.
GAAGTTCTACAGAGCCAGTCCTTTTTCATACTGGATGTAGGCCCACCACCTGCAGGTCTTCATCGTCACTGGCCATACTGTGGAATTCTCAGGACTTATTACATGCATCACAAAACCTTTAAAGAGTCTCTTGCCTAGCAAGAACCCTAAAGAGCGTTTGAGGCCTTTTTCATCCTGTCCAGATCTCCAGGTTTTATTACATGTGACCCCACCACAAAACCTAGCAAGAGCATCTCAAGATGTTACAGGTACACAAGTCCAATCTGAAATCTCCCCAGGGCACAAATTACATGTGGTCACCACAAAACCTAGCAAGAGCATCTCAAAATGTTACGGGTACACAACTCTGACCTGAAATCTCCCCAGGGCACAAATTACATGTGGTCATGGAAAAACCTCAAAAGAGCATCTCAGGATGTTATAGGTACACAACTCCGACCTGAAATCTCCTAGGGCACAAATTACATGCCATAGGACAAAACCTCGCAAGAGCATCTCAGGTTATTACGGGTACACAACTCCGACCTGAAATCTCCTAGGGCACAAATTACATGTCCTCCCAGAGCAATGTCTCGAAAGAGCATCCCAGGCTGTTATGGGTACACAACTCCAACCTATAGGATCTCCCAGACATGCTCATCTGCACAACCTGATCCACAGCCACAAAGTATCATCCTGATACTCACCATACATCATCCTAATGTACACATGATCATCCTGATCATCATCACTCCAACATCCTGCTGCATGTCATCTGGAGAAGCTCGTCATCCACGATCATCCTGATCATACAATGCATCCACCTGATGCATACCAAGTATCTACCTGATACATGTCATCATACATGATCTACCTAATCATACAATGTATCCACCTGATACATACACAGATACATGATCCACACAATGTATCCACCTGATACATATCAACATACATGATCTCAGTATCCACCTGATACATATACAGATACATGGTCCAAGCATCCAACATGATGCATATACAAAATACATACAAATGATCCAATTGATCATATCCAACATCCAACATGATGCATAATACATAAATGATTCAACTGATCATATCCAGCATCCAACATGATGCATATATACATAAATGATCCAACTGATCATAACAAGCATCCAACATGATGCAATGATCCAACTGATCATAACAAGCATCCAACATGATGCATGTACATATACAGAGTAGTAACTAGAGCATCATCCTGATGCTCATCATCTATGATCCTCCTGATCATCATAGCATTGTCCTCTTCAGATCATCTCATCGTCCACAAAGCACAGCCCAGATGCACATCATCCATCGCTTACACCACCGACATGGGAGAACACATCTACCACCATTCGGGGAAGGCTCCAGCCCTTACTTTTTCACCATGGGAGAACACATCTACCACCATGTGAAAAATGGCTCAGCAATTACATCATGACCAAGGGAGAACACATCAACCATGTCAGAAAAGCTCATGTGCATCTAAATCTTCCGGACTCATCACTTCCCTTTGGAAGGAACCTCGATCTGAAGTGCACCAATCCTCTCTCTGAAGTACTCAAACTGCACTTTGGCCAATGGCTTGGTCAATACATCTGAAACCTGTTCATACGTCGCAACATACTCTGCTTCAGCTGTACTCAGTGCTACGTAGGACTACTTCCTGCTAAACCAAGAGATCACACCTGATCCCTATCTGCAGCACTGCCTGCCCAATCTAAATCAACATAACCCTGCAGGTTAAACTTTTGATTCACATCATACTTGAGCCCATAATCAATTGTACCCTTCAGGTACCTCAGAATATGCTTTACAACAACCAGGTGAACACTCCTCAGATCCGTCCGGAACTAGCTCAATGTGTTCACCACAAAGCAAATATATGGTCTCGTGTTCGTCAGGTACATCAAGGACCCAATCATCTGACGATACATAGTGATATCAACCAGCTCAGATGAAGCATCACACAGAAGCTTCAGGTTCGATGCCATAGGTGTGGCCATAGCCTTGCATTCCATCATCCCAAACCTCTTCAGGATCTCTATTGCATACTTCCTTTGTCCAAGGAAGATTCCATCTGCACTCTGCCACACCTCCATGCCAAAAACAAATAGTGCATCATCCCCAAGTTCTTCAACTCGAACTCGGCAGCAAGATTCCACTGCATGTCGGAAATCAATCTATCCTCACCTGTTACAAACAGGTCATCCACATAGTAGTATCACTGGATTGCCTTCCTCAACCTTGTAGTAAAGGTTGGAATCCGCTTTATTCTTGGTAAATCCCAAACTAGATAGAAAGCTGTCTATCCTACCATACCAAGTTCTGCACATATATGACTCCCTGCCATGTGTCTCAGAACCAAGTGGCTGCACCACATACACTTCTTATTCAACTACACCATTCAAGAAAGTGTATCTTCCTCTTCATCACTACATCCAGAGCAAGTATTGATTTAATGGAAGTGTATCTGTCTACAGGAGCAAAAGTCTCTATGCTACCACCTGTAGCATGCTTGATCTTGTAGATCCTCTTGGAAGTCACTACAGACTCCCCTTCAGGTCTTGGGACTACATCCCAAACATCTTCATGATTGACTGGTACTCCTCGATCATGGCATTCTTCCCAGATCCTGGGAACTTCAATATCTTCAATATTTTCAATAGATAACTTTGTTGCTGAACAAATGTTGTAGTCCTTCTTTTGTAGGTGATGGTATACGATCTTTCCTACACAACAAGTTTAATTGCATGATTAGAAAACATCTCATAGTTTTCAGAAAAAATTCTTACACATAAAGAAATATGTCATACAGTCATGCAATTATCTTAGCCAATGCTTCAATACAACATTTATCCATATTCCATAACTTTCTGGATGCCTTCTAATCTCTACTAGAACATTGTTAAGAGTGTGCACAACTCCTAACATGTCAGCAAAGAGGTTTCATTCTAGATAAGTAGCAATGGAATGTTGTATAGTGCCATAGGCCACTTACCCATGTATATTAGTAGTATAATGTTCATCAATGCAACTATTCTAATATGCATAATACACAACCTAATTCTAGGAACATAAGCATATGCATCATTGAATAACATTATGTAAGAAATGACAATTCAAATACTTATCTTTGTTTGGTTGCTGGGTGGACTCCCTCTGAATATTTGCAACTCCATTCTGAAATGGATTGTGAGAAGTGATCAACTTCCTCTGAATATCTGCATCCTTGCAGAAACTACTGAAGTGTGATCCTTTGCTTTCTTGCAGGAACAACTGGAGTGTGCTCCCTCTTGATCTTTGCTTCCTGGATTACCTGTCCTTGAACTTATATCCATCCTTAATCACTATGCATTCTTATTAGTATCATCGTTGTGTTATCATTGAGGTCTTATACATAATCACACATTTATTAGTATAATCTTAATACTATCAAAACACAATAATCTTAAACATGTATAGTCATGATCATTCACAGATAATAAACATTAGTATTCAAGGTTTCAGGGAAGTCTTCTTTTACTCATGCATATTCTTATTTGATCATAGGTCTCTTCTGATTAGTTAAATCATCAATGCATAAACCCATGATTACTCAAAGCTATACCTTCATAATTCTTCTGGTTAGTCATATCATCAATTATGGTAAGAAACATAATATGCATACAACCATGACTATTCAAACCTATGACTTCATGAATAATCATTATCAACAACACAATAGTATAAGATCCTAACACAAGGTAGGATTCTAGCTTGATATAGGAAAAACATACCTGGATTAGCATGTTAGCTAGTTATGTCTAACATACCATCATAATGTCTTCTGGTTCTCTTCAGTGACTTGTGCTAGTAACCTGCATGTCTCATAAGTTAACCATTGTAGAACCAAGTTATACATACCTCGTAAGTAGATCTTCTATGTGATCCATGACAATGGATGAATCTTTGTCTTCATGTCACCATGATCATATGTTCTTGAAGTAGAACATGATTTGTCTTTCTTGGTGTACCTTTTATGTTAACGAACAACATAAACCTCATACAACATCACAATGCATTAGTACAATCATAAGTGTCAAAACCTTAATCAATGAATATCTTCTATTAAGGTAATACGACAAGTCTAGTAATTAATCAAGATTGTACTATAATGATATGAAGACAAAAATATCATAAAATTAACCATGAACAGAATTCGAAACATACCTGTAAGCCATACCTATCAATATTGCTTGTAATCTTCTTTTGGAAGGCCTTAGCCTCATCTCCCTCTGAGACAGGAACTTCTTCACTTATGCAGGTGACCAATCCATCTTCTTCTAGGATTAACCCAATCCACTTGATTTGCAAGAAATGGACCTGGAGATGGATGAGGGTTTGTCAGAGAAACCACAAAAATTCAAACTTTGAATTTCAAACTTTCGAAAGGATAGAAATATGTGCCTTGATGAGTTGATCAAGCTGGTATATTCAGAATTTGAAAACTGCAAAGTTTCACTCCTCAATTTTGCCTTTGAAACTTTCGGATTCACTGGACGTGACCTCAAACTAGGGTTTGATGAAGCCCACTCTTCTGCCCATTCAAAAGGTTTGATCCAAATCTCTAAGCTTCTATTTTTCTAAGGAGCTTCCAGCCGTGGTCATAGATTTAAAAAATTCCCATTTTTGCAGAAGCCCTAATTTTCCACTTTTCCAATCAAAGTCCCGACCTAGGGTATGATCAAGCCCGGTCTTCTGCCCAACCAAAAATTCTGAAATTGGTCTCTAAATTTCTATTTTGATGAGTGGAATTCAGCCGTAGTCTCTGATTACAAAAATTCCAACTTTCTCTGAAACCCTAAATTCCGGAAGCCATGAATGAAGGTGCTCAAAAATAATTCTGTTATGACAGAAATATGTACCTGATTGTTTTTGGTGTAACTCTAAACTTTTCAATCCACAGCATCTGAAAACTTTTCTTGAGATATCCTGACCTGTCATATTTCCATCTCGACAGGTCTGACCTCAATTGGATTCTCTGAGAAAGAGTTATGCCAAGTGTCGCAACGTGACCTGTTTATGGGATAAAATCGAAGAGCGAACTTGTACGGCGTTCCACGTGTCACTGGTTCAACTTCGGCCTCTGAAAAAGTTTCTTGAGATAGTAAAATCTGTGTAATACCTGTCACTTTTTACGAAATTTCATTTGGAGCTTCCTAGCCCAAGTTATGACCTTTTTTCCAAGGTCACCTGTTTATGACTGAGATCTGGAAGAGGCAGAAACCCTGTATTGTACAGATCATAAATCACAAAGTACAACGAATTAGAAGTTTTCCTTTGGACATAAGGTACATGGGGATATGATATTCGACTTGTAAAAGTTTCAAATCTGAAAACTTCGCCAAAATGGATTTATAATGAAAGTGCTACGATGACTGGTTTTTGCTATATCAAACCCTAGCATCGTAAGTGCAACAAGTGTCATACATCCCATATCATGCCTTCTTTCAGGCTAGCTCTGATACCATGTTAAATTTTCAGAATTTACTTCAATATGATCTAGGATCTTAACTGAGAGAACAACATGTACAACAAATCTACAGCATATCAATCATGGACACAATAATGCAAGCACACAAGAGACACAGAGTTTACTTGGGGAAAACCATAAAGGTGAAAAACCCCAATAACTTCCTCAAAGATAGATAGAGCAATGATACAACCAGAATACAAGAGATAGTCTTCTCCTAGAAGCAGAGCCTCCTCCTCATAAGTGCGCCACTTTCCGAATGAGAGAAGTGTGTGAATGAATGATCAAATAGAGATCTCTCGATCTCTATTTATACTTGTTCTGTCCTGCCCAATAAACTAATGGGGCCTACATGTTTAGCTTAACCCATGGTTAACTTAATCCGGGCCGACCCCACACTTGGTGGTCTAATAACCCTTTGACCCACATGTCCGACCCCCAATAGGGTGGTCTAATAACCCTTCGACCCACATGACTTATACAGGTCCGACCCCAACAAGGTGGTCTAATAACCCATCAAGTATAAGTTACGACACTTACAATATAAATGACGACACTTCCGTATAGAGGAATAATAACATCTCTATAGGAGTACAAAATACATATATGAAATACATGGGTGAAATACATTCTGAAGTTACATATACATCAACAATGTTGACGATGATGATGATGACGAAGATGTTGATGATGATGATGATGATGACGAAGATGTTGATGATGATGACGATGATGAAGAAGATGATGATGATGAGGATGATGATGACGACGATGATGATGATGATGATGATGATGATGATGACGATATTAGTCATCATCATCATCATCTTGTTTAAGGCATGCAATGTAGCCTAATCATGGTATATGTATCCCTCTACATTTGCTAGAGATACCCCACAAGGGTTATGTGTGGTGGTTTGAAGATGCATTCAACGTCGTATCCTAAGAAGCTTCTTGAGTTGTAGGTGTTGTTCATGGTGCTTGAGCTTGAGAAGCTTCATTTAAGGCATGAGAAGCTTCTTGTTGTTCATATACCTTGGTCAGACCTCGAGACCCATTTTTGGTTCACAACTAACCTAGTCATCGCACACATAACACACTTGAAGTTGACTAATACCCTATAGATTTCATACACCAAAAACTCGAGGTGTTAGTGAAGGCCGCCCACTAGGATCTTAACATACCACCACGCTCCGCAGTCCAGACTCTGGGCTGGATGTGTGCCCGTACGGTGGTGTCCCCTTTGCGCCGTACGAGCCTCGGGCGAACGTTGCAATGTCGATGTTGCCACCCGTTCTATGACTTGAACCTGGGTGGAGGCTCTGATACCAAATGATATGAACCATTACACCAAAACCTCGAGATGTTAGTGAAGGCCTCCCACCAGGATCTTAACATCCCACCACGCTCTACAGTCCAGACTCTGGGCTAGATGTGCGCCCGTACGGTGGTGTCCCCTTTGCGCCGTACGAGCCCCGGGCGAACACTGCAATGCCGACGTTGCCACCCGCTCTGTGACTTGAACCTGGGTGGAGGCTCTGATACCAAATGATACGAACCGTTGCACCAAAACCTCGAGGTGTTAGTGAAGGCCTCCCACTAGGATCTTAACATATGTGTGGTGGTTTGAAGATGCATTCAACGTTGTATCCTAAGAGGCTTCTTGAGTTGTAGGTATTGTTCATGGTGCTTGAGCTTGAGAAGCTTCATTTAAGGCATGAGAAGCTTCTTGTTGTTCATATACCTTGGTCATACCTCGAGACCCATTTTTGGTTCACAACTAACCTAGTCATCGCACACCTAACACACTTGAAGTTGACTAATACCCTATAGATTTCATATATGGTGGTCCAGGGACTCATTCATGGTGTCTGTTCCTAAGAAGCAAGAGTTAGTATTGGAGGCTCTTGTTTCCCTCCACTAGCCATGGTTAAGGAGCCAAGATAAATCCTTGATGCCCAATACATTATAATGGCAGCAATATTCAATTCATATGCAAAAGACTCCTTGTAGAGGGATAGTGTCATGGATTCTATGTGTTATTGATGACGCTTGAGGTCTAGAATTTTCAATTAAGGCCCAAGTGGAATTCAATTGAGCTCAATATGCTTCAATAAGATCTCGAGGAACCTGTTTTCATTCTTCGATGATGTTCAATGCTTTTCAACATATCCATGGCCTTGCATGGTAGTCTAAGGATGCATTCATGGCATTTGATCTTTACAAAATATGTTTTTTGTCAAAATGAAATTCAAATTGCCTCTTTGATGAGTCCTCCTCTATAAGACTTCATTTATTCCATGAATGTCACAGACTCACGAAAACTCTAAACAACACTCAATGGCATGCAACTACAAATAATGGCATGCAATTATAATCACAAACCAAGCATAGGTTGGTTTATGCATTGATATAGAGAGGTGGCAGTAGGCACACAATATGGAGAAACAATGAGTTAGAGAAAACATTTGGACCAAAGTACCACAATGGTTATTAATAAAATTTAAAAAAACAATTTTTGGCTCAGGAATTGTCTTCAATTTGATGGGTGGCATGATCATGATCATGTAACCTCCCTCCATCCTTCCAAACATATGTGGTTTATTACCACGTTTCGCTTCGACACTCGCCATCAAAATACATATAAAAATAACATGTCTTTAGATCCTCTTCCATTTAAATCCTCATCTCATAGTCATAAATAAGGATTATTATGCATGCACATCCTCACCTTACAATATCAATTGGGTCAAGGCGCATAGACAACCATAAATTATCAAATGTGTCAAGACGCAAAGAGTAATCCCTTCCAATAAAAATTAAGACCCACCCTTCAAACTTCATCACCGAGTCCAATTTATGAAAATATTTTCGAAGTGTGGGAAGGTTTGGCATTAAATGGTGTAAACGTTATATAGGGGCGCGTGCACGTGTTTTAGTGCGTGCGCACTAGTGAGGTGTATGCGCTACAAAGGCGCATGCGTGCGTTTAAGCACGCGTGCACGTGCCTGTTACTAGTTAAAAAAAAACAGAGTTCTCTGTTTCCCGAGAATTCTACCAAAAAACACGGGTTTCATTTCTTTCGCGGGTTTGAAGCTCTTACAGGTTTCTTATTGGCTCACACTCATTTATATTTTGGACACTCATTGATCTATTGGACACAAAATCACCCTTGGAATCTAACAAACATATTTAGTGGTCTTGGAATCTAGTGGATACATTCAAGCTACCAGTTTCCATTGCAAGTGGAGATCATTTCTATAGGTATGGTGAATTGTAAATAATTCTTTTCATTCACAAGTTTTGATATTCTCCCATGCCTTTTTGTTTTTATCATATGCCTACAGCAATATCCATGCATAGACAACAATGAATTTGACAAGAAGAATTCCCAAGTTCACATATAAAAAAAACATATAATGAACACTAGACAAGATGAAGTATGCAACCTCCTCATTGTGTAATTAGGTCCCAAGTTAATTTTGTTCTTTTCACCTCATATTATGCTAGCAAAAAATACTACACACTCACTAAGCATGACTAAAAATATCACTTCAACTTATCCACAAAACCTCAACTCTCTCATCTCTTATTCAATACCATTGTATGGAAGGAGGATATATGTAAGTATATGCACCTTTCATTTCTCTATGAATCCAAATATGATAATATTAATCCATATTTACCATCCTTCCAATATCCCCTCACCTTTAACAATGATTTTTTTCCAAAAACCAAGACTTTCCCACTTCATGCTCTATCCAACATTATCATTGGTATAGTCCCTAGTTCCCCACTTTCCAACACCTCCCTACCCTAGATATTGCACATTGAAAGGTCAAATTATATTCCCCCTAATCACCCTTCCCAAGACCATGATCCTTGTTAGAAACCTTTGCATCCTCCTTAAGGTTTTGCACAATACAAAGTATACATTAATTCTATTGTGATGCATTGTTGAATTAAACCATGGGTATTTTAAACTCAAAATCACATTCTATCATCTCAAGGTTTATAGATAAGGAAATAGTTTGTTGTTGTTTCTTCAACTCCTTAAGGTGTTATATAACCTAGTAATTTATGATGGTAAAGGACATTGCCTCAAATGGAAGGATATACGATTCCATTATGAAGACAAAGCAATCAAACTAGGTGCAAAATTTAGAATTAATAACATTAAGTGAGAAAGCAAAAAATGCAACTAATTAAGGTGAAAAATATGATGTAAACCAATAAGAATTCCTTGGGGGAATTTGCAACCTCCTCATTGTGTAATTAGTAAACTTATTCTCTTTACCTTATTTGATGTAGAAAAACTATCAAACTATTCCCAAGGCATCTCTAGCCATCTCTGTTGTAGGGTGTTACTACCATAATTTTTATGAATTCATGGCTAGGCAAGACACTACTTTCTCCACTCTACACTTGACTAACCATCATCTATATTGATTGGAATTGTAAGGGATAATGATTTTTATTCGAACACAAACAAACCAACATAGTATATAGTTGTATGTGTTAATTTGTGAAGTGGTAAGTTATGTTGGAATGTGTCAAGTTTATTGTATAATGGCACTAATATGTTATTTGTTGTTTCGTTTGCAGGGGTAGGCCTGATAGTTTTTTTAAAGAGACTTTTGGAGATGGGAAACTCACGCAACACAACAAAAAAATATAGAAGGAATCTTCCCATTGAAAAGGTCAATGACTTAAGAGAAAAGGCCAGGTTGGGAATGGAAAGATTGAGACATGGTCCTATCATTACCCTAGATCCTGCCACTGATCCTAACACATTTGTTGACATGAAAACCTCTTGTTCAGAACCATAGGTAAAGCGGTTGCGTCCAACTAACCCAACTCAAATTTCAACATCAACACAATCTCCAACCAACAATCCATCAACGAGTCATGCTGAAGTTCCTCACAACACAGGAATTTTGGGAGATGCTGCATGTGTAGAGATGGACATACAAGCCTTGCTTAATTTACAATCTCCCCAAGAAGACCACAACCATGTCGACCACACTCCCATTATGGTCCAATCTGTGAATGAAGCACCACAACAAACAAGCTCTGGTATTCATGTCTCATGTCCACCCTCCCTACCTCGAATGTCCAGTACAAGAAGAAGAACTCCTAGATGTATTCATGTGGATGAAAGTGCTATGTCGGGGCTTGAAGGTAAGTTGCCAAAATGCACTATCGAATGGCAATGCAAAAAAATGTCAAAGAATATTTTGAATCCAAACGTGATGCAGGTAAATGTCAATTATTGCTATGTTTGTTAAAGTCACGTTGTTTAGCTGTTGTTAGGAGAATTTTGGGCATAAAGATGGTTAAAAGTTCAAAGGCTAGCAGTCATATTGTTAGAAATCTCCAATCTGCATTTAATGCGATTGGGAAGACATCTCGTACAAAAGATCTTTGTGTGGCTTGTCGTGTTTTAGCGGAATCAGTTGTAAGCAAGTCCACAAGGCAACGTCTCCTGCTATCACACACTTCTCACATACTCAAATTAAATAGAAAAATTATTAAAAAGTACTCTGTTATAAGAGAAAATCTTGACACTCTGAGTGGAAACGATTGTTGGGATTTTGTTGGTAGGTTGCCTCATGCAGATAGGAAGCTAATTGATGTTGTTAAGGAGTTAGTACAAAAGTTTTGGAATGATCATACTAGAACTTCATCAAACCAAAGAGACGTGCTAAAACTGAGAAAAGGTTCTAATGAACGTGAACCCCATGTTAAACACTTCCTTGACACCACACAAACTGAACTCTATGAGAGATTCAGGAATGAGCACACACAATTGAACCTGGGCCAAAGGTCCTTTGAGAAATGAAAACCATGGTACATTCGTATATGCATTGATCGGAACACCTGTTGTTGTAGATACCACGTAGAATATGAATATTATTATGACACATATAAACATATATTTTGTGATTTGCATACTAACATTGTGCAGGGATGCAATGGATCCATACTACCACCGAATGCATCAAGAGACTTTATCCACAACATCATGTGTCCAAGGCCCGAAGGACAAAAATATTATGAAAATTGTGTCTATATGGGACATGTTCTAGGTGCAGTGGGTTTTCTCTTTTGAACCGTTGCATTCATGAAAGCAAGGAGCATGAATTTGGAAGGATGGACATGGAGATGCAGAGCTTCAAGTACGTAACCTATCAATTAGACAGTGCCAGGGAAAGTAAAAAGATTGCATTAGTGAAGTCACAGGTACAAATTAATATTGCATATTTTTCATATTACACGTTCAATTTATGACATATACATTTTTCCAAAGGCCACATTGTAATATTTCCCTTGTTTTCATGGTAACAGGTACCGGTATGTGACTTCTTGATAGAGTTCTACGAGAAAACAAAGCAGTATGTTCAACATGTGCATGTAGTGCGATGGCAAGATGAGCAATACAGAAAATGCAGGGACACATTTCTTGTTGGAACCATAGTGTCAATTGTGGATTTTGCATAAAATTACACCCTTTAGCCACAAAATGAAATCCAGAGTCAATACTACCATTCAGACCAAGTCAACATCATGGTACATATTATGTATAGACATGGGCCAGAGAGCAGCAATGACAAGAGGATAATACTGAAGGAGACAAACTTTTACATAAGTGATGATAGAACCCATGATCTGCATTATGTGCAACATTGTTTTCGAATTTTCTATGATTAGTTGAAGGAGAGAGATATACAGATGGATCAGCATTGGATATGGTCAAATGGTTGTGCGGGATAGTTAAAAAATTCCCGAGTATTCCAATGGATGATTATTTTGCATAAGACTTATAGTGTGCCGCATATCTGGAACTATTTTGAGATCGGGCACGACAAAGGCAAGCATGATGGGGCCGGTGCGTGCATCAAGACTGCACTACGAAGGGAAGAGATGAGGTTTGACATGGAACCTCATATCTGAGATGCAGAATCCATAGTTCAGTGGTGCTCTGCAACAATGTCAGACTGAGCAAGAGATCAACAAACATCATCAGTGGCAGGGCGTGTGGTAAGAAATTTTTGGCGAGTGGTTGACATAGATCGATCGCGTTCCTATAGTTGTGGCACAGTACAAGGAATACATGGATTTGATTCAGTTTGAAGCTCAAACAACCCCTTATTTGAAATATGGATGCGAAAGCTTGCATGCTTTTATAGCCCTTGCAGTAGTGGCGAATGGGATGAATGTGAATGCATGGGATGGGTTTATGAATGGGATCGTGTGTCACTTGTAGTAGACCAACGTGTAGTTGTTGAAACAACCCAAATAGAGGAGGTTCAGTCATGGATTTCAATAGACTATGACCATATCTCAGATCTTGTACAACCAGGACAGATATATGCAGTTGTTGCCTTGAAAAACAATGAATGGGGAACGGATTATTGGTTGGTACGGTGCATCCAAGGTAAGCAAACCCTCTACGCATCATTAATCGACGATGAATGCATTGTATTTCCTATTGGCTCAATGGTGGTGAAGGGGGAATATCTTACACTAGATGGGAAGTCAAGAAAGACTAGGGGGCATGTATCCATGGATTAGAGACCAGGTTCAGTGGTGTATCACTTCACAAACTTGATCGTTGGCACAAACTTCCATCTTCAGACAATGTCAAGCAAGAGCTCAACCAAGGTACGCTACTACCTGCCTCATTCAGAACATGAGAGATTGATGAAGACAATTAGCAACAGAGAGTATCCAAATGGATTTATTGAATGAGGCCAGTCAACTTTACATAAGAGAAAGAATTACATCAAAGAATGTTATGTTCTACATTGAGGTATGTGTAGTTTTATGTTATTTTGTTGGTACATGTTTTTTTTGTTGATACATACATACATGTCTTTTCCATACATACATGCATACATACATAGAGATACATACATACATACATACATACATACATACATGGAGATACATACATAGAGATACATCCATTTTCCATGTCATCATTTCACCCTTTGTCATTAATGTTTAGAAACCTAATCTATCCCTAGAAACTTAGTCTAGCCCTAGAAGCACTAATATAACCCTACAAACCTAATCTAGCCCTAGAAATCCTAGAAAGCTAAACTAACCCTAGAAACACTAATTTAACACTAGAAAACTAAGCTAGAATACTATAAACCTAATCTAATCCTAGAAACCTGCACTAGCTCTAGAAACACTAATCTAACCCTAGGAAACTGATCTAGAATCCTAGAAACCTAATCTAGCCCTGGAATCCGTGAACCACCAAATGTACCCTCATTAGGGGGTATTTGGACTCCAAGTGGGTATACTAGTATGATAGATTCCTTAATATTATGACAATTAATAGCTTCACTTTTTCTGTGTAAGTTTAATATGTTCTATTTTTTCATAGTTATGGCATATTACTCTTAGACATTATGACACATTTATGATGAGAATTACACATTCTATTAAATAAAGGAAATAATCTCTTCTCATGCAAACTCTATCCATGTCTCTTCCCTTATCTTCACCAATGGTTATATCTTCATGATCCCTACCATCTAACTCCTAGGGTTTCCTCAGCAAACCTATAATCTCTAAAACATCTATTAATCCCTCATTGGATTCAACAACAAGCTTATGTTAATCAACCAGCAACCATTGATGCCTAGAGGTCTACACACAAGTTAAAGAAAACAAAAGAAAAACTCCTAACGTTGGGAACAAATAGCCAAAACCAACAATGCAACTAGACCACAATGACCAAGGAAACTTCAAAATGCAACACCACTCCACAAAAAAAGTTTCCTTAGACCTACCTCATCTGGTATGAGAGAAGCTTCTTTAGAGACCTAGAGACCTCCCTACCACTTCTCTCATTTGGTACGAGAGAAGTTGCTTTAGACCTACCTCACTCATGTCAATGCTTTAGAAGTTGCTTTAGACCTACCACTTCATCATCATCATCTTCATCTTCATCACCATCTTCATCACCATCACCATCATCATCAACGTCTTCATCATCATCACCATCATCTCTTCATCATCATCACCATCATCATCATCGACATCAACATCTTCATCATCATTGTCATCTCTAGGTTCCTCATCAACATCTCCATCATCGTCATCTTCTTCATCATCATCATCATCACCATCATCATCATCAACAACATAATCATCATCATCACCATCATCATCAACATCTTCATCATCATTGTCATCTCTAGGTTCCTCATCAACATCTCCATCATAATCATCATCTTCATCACCATCACCATCACCATCACCATCATCATCAACGTCTTCATCATCATCACCATCATCATCATCATCAACATCTTCAAAATCACTTTCATCTCTAGGTTCCTCATCATCATCTTCTTCGTCATCATCATCTTCATCACCATCACCATCACCATCGTCATCAACATCATCATCATCATCACCATCATCATCATCATCATCAACATATTCATCATCATTGTCATCTCTAGGTTCCTCATCATCATCTTCTTCGTCATCATCATCTTCGTCACCATCACCATCACCATCATCATCAACGTCTTCATCATCATTGTCATCTCTAGGTTTCTCATCAACATCCTCATCATCATCATCTTCTTCGTCATCATCATATTCATCACCATCACCATCACCATCACCATCACTATCATCATCAACGTCTTCATCATCATCACCATCATCATCATCATCAACATCTTCATCATCATTGTCATCTCTAGGTTCCTCATCATCATCTTCTTCTTCATCATCATCTTCATCACCATCACCATCACCATCATCATCAACATCATCATCATCAGCACCATCTTCATCATCATCACCATCTTCATCATCATTGTCATCTCTAGGTTCCTCATCATCTTCTTCTTCATCATCATCATCTTCATCACCATCACCATCACCATCATCATCAACGTCTTCATCATCATCACCATATTCATCATCATCACCATCTTCATCATCATCAACATCTTCATCATCATTGTCATCTCTAGGTTCCTGATCATCATCTTCTTCATCATCACCATCACCATCACCATCGGGACCGGAGGAGAGGGGCACCCCTAGCACTATCCCAACGCCCTGAATCCAACAGAGTCGACGGTTTATCGATCTGAGCCACGATCGTCATTCTATGGCTCATTTCATCTCACATCCAAAAGGCCTTCAGGGACAGCTACTGGATACATACCAGGGGAATAGAACTCCAACTGTGCAACAAAACCGGGTTCCGGGGAGTCCTGCAAGTGTGTCTAGGAAGGTTCCGGTTGGGAACGCTAGACATAAGTGCCCGGTGGACAATTTTGCAAAGTTGACCCCAATGTGAAGGCCATGCCAATCTTGCTCAAGGGTGCCATTTCTCGCTTGGAGGCCCCCGTGCATGCATGGCCACTGTGGACAGGTCCATAATGGCCACATGGACCTGTGGGAGCCGACGGAATCCAAGTCCGCTTGCCTGTTTGGGTTCCGTGCCCCTGGAGCAAATCCTCAAAGTGTCCCCGAATGACCCCGGGGTGCCCAACTAGAATGACCGCAGCACCCAAACCGTAGCTCCATTCGTGAATCCGTCGATTCCAGTGGGTGCGAGGCGCCGGGTTTCATCTAAGGGACCCCCCATAGCGTGCCTCCAACCCCCGGAAACGGTGCCAATGAGCCATCTCCAGAGCTAGGGTTTTATTGAGTGACGACCATTCCAAATTCGCTCAAGGGTGCCATTTCTTGTATGGAGGCCCCCGAGAGTGTGTGGCCACCGTGGGAAGATCCAAAATGGCCACTTGGACCTATGGGAGCTGACGAAATCCAAGTCCACTTGTCGGTTTGGGTTCTGTGCCCTTGGAGCAAATCCTCAAAGGGTCCCCGAATGGCCCTGGGGTGACCGACTAGAATGCCTGCAACACCCAAACCGTGGCTCCGTTCATGACTCCGTCGATTCCGGTGGGTTTGGGACGCTGGGTTTCAGCTAGGCCCCCCCCCACAGCATGCCGCCAACCCCTAGAAATGGTGCCAATGAGACATCTCTGGAGCTAGGATTTTGCTCAGTGAAGGCCTTTCGAATATTGCTCAAGGGGGCCATTTCTCGTCCGGAGGCCCCCGGGCATGACTTGCCACCGTGGATAGGTCCAAAATGGCCACATCCACCTGTCCACACACCTGGGGGCCTCCGGACGAGAAATGGCAGCCTTCAGCGAATTTGGAATGGCCCTCACTGAGCAAAACCATATCTCCGGAGATGGATCATTGGCACCATTTTTAGGGGTTGGAGGTACACTGTGGGGGGTCCCCTAGCCAAAACCCGGCGTCCTGGACCCATTGGAATCAACGAATTCGAGAATGGAGCCACGGTTTGGGTACTGCGGACATTCTAGTCGGGCACCCCGGGGCCATTCGGGCACACTTTGGGGATTTGCTTCGGGGGCACGGAACCCAAACTGGTGAGCGGACTTGGATTCCGTTAGATCCCACAGGTCCACATGGCTATTGTGGACTTGTCCACGCTGGCCATGCACGCTCGGGAGCCTCCGGGCGAGAAATGCAACCCTTGAGCAAATTTGGAATGGCCCTCACTGAGCAAAACCCTAGCTCTGGAGATGTCTCCTTGGCACCATTTTCGGGGGTTGACGGCACGCTATGGAGGGTCCCCTAGCTGAATCTAGACATCCCAAACCCACCAGAATCGACGGATTTGCGACCGGAGCCACGGTTTGGGTGTTGCGGGCATTCTAGTTGGGCACCCCAGGGTCATTCAGGGACACTTTGAGGATTTGCTTCGGGGGCACGGAACCAAAACCAGCAGGCGGACTTGGATTCCGTTGGCTCTCGCAGGTCCACGTGGCCATTGTGGACCTGTCCACGGTGGCTACGCATGCTCGAGGCCTCCGGGTGAGAAATGGTACCCTTGAGCGAATTTGGAATGGCCCTCACTCAACAAAACCCTAGCTCCAGAGATGGCTCATTGGCACCATTTCCGAGCGTTTACGGAACACTGTGGGGGATCCCCTAGTTGAAATCTGGTGTACTAGACCCACCGGAATCGACGTATTTGCGAATGGAGCCATGGTTTGTGTGCTGTGGGCATTCTAGTCAGGCACCCTAGGGCCATTCGGGGACACTTTGAGGATTTGCTCCGGGGGCACGGAACCCAAACCAGCGAGCGAAATTGGATTCCGTTGGCTCCCACAGGTCCACGTGGCCATCGTGGACCTGTCCATGGTGTCCATGCACACCCGAGGGCCTCCATACGAGAAATGAAACCCTTGAACGAATTTGGAATGGCCCTCACTTAGCAAAACCCTAGCTCTGGAGATGGCTCATTGGAACCGTTTCCGGGGGTTGGCGGCATGTTGTGGGTCTCCTAGCTGAAAACCGGCGCCACGGACCCACTGGAATCAATGGATTCACAAATGGAGCCACGGTTTGGGTGCTGCGGGCATTCTAGTCGAGCACCCTAGGGCCATTCGATGACACTTTGAGGATTTGCTCCGGGAGCACGGACCCCAAACCAGCGAGTGAACTTGGATTCCGTCGGCTCCCACAGGTCCACATGGTAATTGTGGACCTGTCCATGGTGGCCACGCACGCCTCGGGGCCTCCAGGCGAGAAATGGCACCCTTGAGCAAGATTGGCATGGCCTTCACATTGGGGTCAACTTTGCAAAATCATCCACCAGGCACTTATGGCTAGCATTCCCATCCGGAACCTTCCTAGACACACTTGCAGGACTCCCCAAAACCTGATTTTGTTGCAGGGTTGGAGTTCTATGCCCCCGGTAGGTATCTAGTAGGTATCCCTGAAGGCTTTTTGGATGCGACACGGAAGGAGCCATAGAATGACGAATGTGGCTCGGATCGGCAAACCGTCAACTCCATTGCATTCAGGACGTCGGGATAGTGCTACTAGTGCCCCTCGCCTCTGGTCCCGTGGCCCAGGTGTCACCTTGTAGGTCCATTTTGGAAACTAGGGTTTTGCTCAGTAAGGGAGTGTGCAATTTTTGCATATTGGGGTCAAATTTGCAAACTCATCCACTGGGTACTTATGGCTAGCATTCCCAGCTAGAACCTTCCTACACACAGTTGCAGGATTCCCTGGAACCTTGTTTTGTTGCATGGTTGGAGTTCTGTGCCCCCAGTAGGTATCCAGCAGGTGTCCCTTAAGGCCTTTTGGATGCGAGACTGAACGAGCCGCAGAATGACGACCGTGGCTCGGATTGAAAAACCGTCAAATCCATTGGATTCAAAACACCGAGATAGTGCTAGAGGTGCCCCTCTGCTCTAATCTTGTGTCCCAGGTGTCATTTTGTAGGTCCATCTTAGAAACTAGGGTTTTGCTCAGTAAGGGAGTGGGAAATTTTTGCACATTGGCGTCAACTTTGAAAAATCATCAACCACACACTTATGGCTATCGTTCCCAGCCGCAACCTTCCTAGACACACTTACAGGACTCCCCGGAACCCGGTTTTGTTGGACAGTTGGAGTTCTATGCCACGAGTAGGTATCCAACATGTGTCCTTGAAGCCCTTTTGAATGCGAGACAAAACGAGCCATAGAATAGCGACCGTGGCTCGGATCGACAAACCGTCGAATCCATTGGATTCGAGACATCATGTCATTGCTAGGGGTGCCCCTCTCCTACAGTCCCGTGGCCCAGGTGTCACCTTGTAGGTCCATCTTGGAAAGTAGGGTTTTGCTCAGTAAGGGAGTGTGCAATTTTTGCACACGGGGTCAACTTTGCAAAATCGTCGACCGGGCACTTATGGCTATCGTTCCCAGCCGAAACCTTCCTAAAAACACTTGCAAGACTCCCCGAAACTCGGTTTTGTTGCACGGTTGGAGTTCTATGCCCCCGGTAGGTATCCAACAGGTGTCCCTGGAGGCCTTTTGGATGCGAGACGGAACGAGCCATAGAATGACGACCGTGGCTTAGATCGACAAACTGTCGAATCCGTTGGATTCAGGACATCGAGATAGTGCTAGGGGTTCCTCTCTCCTCTGGTCCCGTGCCCCAGGTGTCACCTTGTAGGTCCATCTTGAAAACTAGGGTTTTGCTCAGTAAGGGAGTGTACAATTTTTGCACACGGGGGTCAACTTTGCAAAATCGTCGACCGGGCACTTATTGCTATTGTTCCTAGATGGAACCTTCCTAGACACACTTGTAGGACTCCCCAAAACCCAGTTTTGTTGCATGGTTGGAGTTCTATGCCCTCGATAGGTATCCAACAGGTGTCCCTGAAGGCCTTTTGGATGCGAGACGGAACGAGCCATTGAATGACGACCGTGGCCCGGATCGACAAACCGTCGAATCCGTTGGATTCAGGACATCGGGATAGTGCTAGGGGTTCCCTCTCCTCCGGTCCCGTGGCCCAGGTGTCATCTTGTAGGTCCATATTGGAAACTAGGGTTTTGCTCAGTAAGGGAGTGTGCAATTTTTGCACATTGGGGTCAAATTTGCAAAATCATCGATCGGGCACTTATGGTGATGATGATGATAATGGTGATGATGATGGAGACGTTGATGATGATGGTGATGGTGATGGTGATGAAGATGATGATGTTGATGATGAAGAAGATGATGATGATGGAAATGTTGATGATGGAAATGTTGATGAGGAGCCTAGAGATGACAATGATGATGAAGATGGTGATGATGATGAAGATGGTGGTGATGATGAAGACATTGATGATGATGGTTATGGTGATGTTGATTGTGATGGTGATGAAGATGATGATGATGAAGAAGATGATGATGATGTGGATGTTGATGAGGAACCTAGAGATGACAATGATGATAAAGATGGTGATGATGATGAACATGGTGATGATGATGAAGACATTGATGATGATGGTGATGGTGATGGTGATGGTGATGGTGATGGTGATGAAGATGATGATGACGAAGAAGATGATGATGATTGAGATGTTGATGAGGAACCTAGGGATGACAATGATGATGAAGATGTTGATGATGATGATGATGGTGATGATGATGAAGACGTTGATGATGATGGTGATCGTGATGAAGATAATGATGATGATGATGAAGAAGATGATGATGATGGAGATGTTGATGATGATGACGAAGAAGATGATGATCATGGAGATGTTGATTTGCTCCGCGGGCACTATCCCGATGTCCTGAATCCAACGGAGTCGACGGTTTGTTGATCTTAGCCACGGTCGTCATTCTATGGCTCGTTCCATCTCGCATCCAAAAGGCCTTCAGGGACACTTGCAGGATACATACCAGGGGCATAGAACTCCAACCCTGCAAAAAAAATGAGTTCTGGGGAGTCATGCAAGTGTGTCTAGGAAGGTTATGGCTTTGAACACTAGCCATAAGTTCCCGGTGGATGATTTTTCAAAGTTAACCCCAATGTGAAGGCCATGCAAATCTCGCTCAAGGGTTCCATTTATCGCCTGGAGGCCCCCGGGCATTTGTGGCCATCGTGGACAGGTCCACAATAGCCACGTGGACCTGTGGGATCCAACAGAATCCAAGTCTGCTTGCCAGTTTGGGTTTTGTGCCCCAGTAGCAAATCCTCAAAGTGTCCTCGAATGGCCCCGGGGTGCCTGACTAGAATGCCCGCAGCACCCAAACCATTGCTTCGTTCGGGAATCCGTTGATTCCAGTGGGTCCGAGGTACCGGGTTTCAGCTAGGCCCCCCCCCATAGCATGTCTCCAACCCCTGGAAATGGTACCAATGATCCATCTCCGGAGATAGGGTTTTGCTTAGTGAGGGCCATTCCAAATTCGCTCAAGGGTGCCATTTCTCATCCGGAGACCCTCGGGCATGCGTGACCACCGTGGAAAGGTCCAAAATGGCAACATGGACCTGTGGGAGCCGACATAATCCAAGTTCGCTCACTGGTTTGGGTTCTGTTCCCTCAGAGCAAATCCTCAAAGTGTCCTCGAATGGCCCTGGGGTGATCGACTAGAATGCCCGCAACACCCAAACCATGGCTCCGTTCGCGAATCCGTTGGTTTCGGTGGGTCTGGGATGTCGGGTTTCCTCTAGGAGAAACCCCATAGCATGCCGCCAACCCCCGAAAATGGTGCCAATGAGCCATCTCCGGAGATAGGGTTTTGCTCAGTGAAGGCCTTTTGAATATTGCTCAAGGGGGTCATTTCTCGTCAGGAGGCCCCCGGGCGTGCATAGACACCGTGGATAGGTCCGATATGGCCACTTGGACCTGTGGGAGCTGATGGAATCCAAGTCCGCTCGCCGGTTTGGGTTCCATGCCCCCAGAGAAAATCCTCAAAGTGTCCCCGAATGGCCCCGGGGTGCCCGACTAGAATGCTTGCAGCACCCAAACCATGGCTCCATTTGTGAATCCATCAATTTTGGTGGGTCCGATACGTCGGGTTTCAGCAAGATCCCCCCTAGAGAATGCCGCCAACTCCCAGAAACGGTGCCAATGATCCATCTCAGGAGCTAAGGTTTTGCTTAGTGAGGGCCATTCCAAATTCGCTCAAGGGTGCCATTGCTCGCTTGGAGGTCCCCTGGAATGCGTGGACAGGTCCACAATTCCCACATGGAGCTGTGGGAGCCGACAGAATCCAAGTCCATTCACCGGTTTGGGTTCCGTGTCCCCGGAGAAAATCCTCAAAGTGTCCCCGAATGGCACCGGGGTGCCCGACTAGAATGTCCACAACACCCAAACCGTGGCTTCGTTCATGAATCCGTCGATTCCAGTGGGTCCGAGAAGCTAGGTTTCAACTAGGGGACCCCCCACAACATGCCGCCAACCCCCAGAAACGGTGTCAATTAGTCATCTCCAGAGCTATTGTTTTGCTCAGTGAAGGCCTTTCGAATATTGCTCAAAGGGGCCATTTCTCGTCCGGAGGCCCCCGGGCGTGTGTGGACACTGTGGAAAGGTCCACAAGGGCCATGCCCACTTGTCCACGGTGGCCACGCATGCCCGGGGGCCTCCGAACGAGAAATGGCACCCTTGAGCGAATTTGGAATGGCCCTCACTGAGCAAAACCCTTGCTCCGGAGATGGCTCATTGGCACCATTTTTGGGGGTTGGAGCTATGCTGGGGGGGTTCTCTGGATGAAAATCGGCATCCCGGACCCACTGGAATCGACGGATTCATGAACAGAGCCACGGTTTGGGTGTTGCGGTCATTCTAGTCAGGCACCCTGGGGCCATTCGGGGACACTTTGGGGATTTGCTCCGGGGGCACGGAACCCAAACCGACGAGCGGACTTCGATTCTGTCAGCTCCCATAGGTCCATGTTGCCATTGTGGACCTATCCATGGTTCCCATGCATGCCCGGGGGCCTCCACGTGAGAAATGGCACCCTTGAGCGAATTTGGAATGGGCCTCAGTGAGAAAAACCCTAGCTCAGGAGATGGATCATTGGCACTATTTTCGGGGGTTGGAAGCACACTGTGGGGGGGCCCTTAGCTTAAAATCATCATCCCAAATCCACTGGAATCAATGGATTCACGACCGGAGCCACGGTTTGGGTGCTGTGGGCATTCTAGTCGGGCACCACAGGACCATTCAGGGACACTTTGAGGATTTGCTCCGAGGGCACAGAACCCAAACCGGAGAGCGAAATTGGATTCCGTCGGCTCCCACAGGTCTACATGGCCATTGTGGACATGTCCATGGTTCCCACGCATGCCCGGGGGCCTTCGGGCGAGAAATGGCACCCTTGAGCGAATTTGGAATGGCCCTCACTGAGAAAAACCCTAGCTCCGGAGATGGCTTAGTGGCACCATTTTCGGGGGTTGAAGGCACGTTGTGGGGGGTTCCCTAGATGAAACCCGACGTCTTGGACCCACCGGAGTTGACGAATTCACAAATGGAGCCACAGTTTGGGTGTTGCAGGCATTCTAGTTGGGCACCCCGGGTCCATTACGGGACACTTTGAGGATTTGCTCCAGGGGCACGGAACCCAAACCGGCGAGCGGAATTGGATTCCGTCGGCTCCCATAGGTCAACATGGCCATTGTGGACCTATCCACGGTGTCCATGCACACCCGGGGCCCTCTAGATGAGAAATGGCACCTTTGAGCGAATTTGGAATGGCCCTCACTGAGCAAAACCCTAGCTCCGGAGATGGCTCATTGGCACCATTTTCGGGGGTTGACGACACATTATGGGGGGTCCCCTAGCTGAAACCCGACGTACTCGACCCACCAGAATCGACGGATTCACGAATGGAGCCACGGTTTGGGTGCTGCGGACATTCTAGTCCGACACCCCGGGGCCATTCCGGGACACTTTGAGGATTTGTTCCGGGGGCACGGAACCCAAACCGGCGAGCGGGCTTGGATTCCATCGGCTTACATAGGTCCACGTGGCCATCCTGGACCTATCCACGGTGGCCATATACGCCCGAGGGCCTCTAGACGAGAAATGACACCCTTGAGCGAATTTGGAATGGCCCTCACTTAGCAAAACCCTAGCTCTGGAGATGGCTCATTGGCACCGTTTCTGAGGGTTGGCGTCACGTTGTGGGTCTCCTAGCTGAAAACTGGTGCCCCGGACCCACTGGAATCAACAGATTCGCAAACGGACCCATAGTTTGGGTGCTGTGGGCATTCTAGTCGGGCACCCCGGGGCCATTCGGGGACACTTTGAGGATTTGTTATGGTGGCACGGACCCCAAACCGGAGAGCGGACTTGGATTCCGTCAGCTCCCACAGGTCCACGTGACCATTTTGGACCTGTCCACGGTGGCTACGCACGCCTGGGAGCCTCTGGGTGAGAAATGGCACCCTTGAGCAAAATTGGCATGGCCTTCACATTGGGGACAACTTTGCAAAATCGTCCACCAGGA
Source organism: Larix kaempferi (assembly GCA_027924585.1). NCBI lineage: Eukaryota > Viridiplantae > Streptophyta > Pinopsida > Pinales > Pinaceae > Larix > Larix kaempferi. The sequence goes on from BSBM01000185.1 coordinate 10,161,647, forward strand.
ACTTATCGCTAGCGTTCCCAACCAGAACCTTCCTAGACACACTTGCAGGACTCCCCGGAACTCGGTTTTGTTGCACGGTTGGAGTTCTATGCCCCCGATAGGTATCCAACTGGTATCCATGAAGGCCTTTTGGATGCAAGACGGAGCGAGCCATAGAATGACGACTGTGGCGCGGACCGACAAACTGTCGATTCCGTTGGATTCAAGATGTTGGGATAGTGCTGCTGGTGCACCTCGCCTTCGGTCCCATGGCCTAGGTGTCACCTTGTAGGTCCGTTTTGGAAACTAGGGTTTTGCTTAGTAAGGGAGCGTGCAATTTTTGCACATTGGGGTCAAATTTGCAAACTCATCCACATGGTACTTATGGCTAGCATTCCCAGCTGGAACCTTCCTAAATACACTTGCAGGACTCCCAGGAACTCGGTTTTGTTGCACGGTTGGAGTTCTATGCCCCTGGTAGGTATCCAACAGGTGTCCTTGAAGGCCTTTTGGATGCGAGACTGAACGAGCCATAAAATGATGACCGTGGCTCGGATTGACAAACTGTTAAATCCGTTGGATTTAGGACGTCAGGATAGTGCTGGGGGTGCCCCTCTGCTCCGGTCCCATGTCCCAGGTGTCATCTTGTAGGTCCATCTTGGAAACTAGGGTTTTGCTCTGTAAGGGAGTGGGCAATTTTTGCACATTGGGGTCAACTTTGCAAAATCATCTACCGGGCACTTATGGCTATCGTTCCCACCCAAAACCTTCCTAGAGACACTTGCAGGACTCCCCAAAAACTGGTTTTGTTGCATGGTTGGAGTTCTATGCCCCCGGTAGGTATCCAACAGGTGTCCTTAAATCCCTTTTGGATGTGAGACAAAACGAGACATAGAATAACGACCGTTGCTCAGATCGAAAAACCGTCGAATCTGTTGGATTCAGGACATCGGCTCAGTGCTAGGGGTGCCCCTCTCCTTCGGTCCTGTGGCCTAGGTGTCACCTTGTAGGTCCATATTGGAAACTAGGGTTTTGCTTAGTAAGGGAGTGTGCATTTTTTGCACAAGGATGATGAAGATGGTGATGATGATGAAGATCGTGATGATGACAAAGACATTGATGATGATGGTGATGGTGAGGAAGATGATGATGATGATGATGGAGATGGTGATCAGGAACCTAGAGATGACAATGATGACGAAGATGTTGTTGTTGATGATGATGATGGTGATTATGATGAAGACATTGATGATGATGGTGATGGTGATGAAGATGATGATGATGAAGAAGATGATGATGATCGGATGTTGATGAGGAACCTAGAGATGACAATGATGATGAAGATGTTGATGATGATGAAGAAATTGATGAATATGAAGATGATGATGATGATGATGAAGATGATGATGATGGACATGTTGATGATGAACCTAGAGATGACAATGATGATGAAGGGTTTTGCTCAGTAAATTTATCAAGATTTTGAGTTTCACGATAGTGGCATCATTGTGGAGAGGGTGAAGAGGTAGGGTTACTTGTAGGGAGGTTAGGACAATTGGAGGAAGTATCTAAAGGGTACAGAGGGTTTAGTGCTAGGGTTTGGGTGAGGGTCAGGGTTAGAGTTATAGAAGGAAATTGAATTAGGTCATTTCTCTAATGTATATTTTATATTAATGGTATGGCTTGGTCTAAGGTGGTGCTCTCAAATAGTTATTTCATTATGAAATATTTAGCAAGACATGAATTGAATTTAAGATAAGTGTGTTGTTAAATATAGTGAGCATTGAGCATGGGGAACCAAGTCTAGCCATATGTGTATTGTTAAATATAACTTTGTTGGGTGAAGCCAATAACCAACATAATGAACATAATATAAGAGTTTTTTGGGTTGGGGATATACCTCAAGGTACCCAAAGCATGAAAATAGTTTGGGTGGGCACAAAACCAAGAGAACAAAAAATTGTCGAAGAGGACATGTGGGGTGGGAGGTCGGCCTCCAAAAACTCAAGAATTGACATGAGTGAGGTAGGTCTAAAGAAATTTCTCTCATGCCAAATGAGAGAAGTGGTAGGGAGGTCTCTAGGTCTCTAAAGCAGCTTCTCTCATACCAAATGAGGTAGGTCTAAGGCAACTTCTTTTGTGGAGTGGTGTTTCATTTTGAAGTTCCCTTGGTCATTGTGTTCTAGTTGCATTGTTGGTTTTGGATATTTGTTCCCAATGTTAGGATTTTTTCTTTTGTTTTCTTTAACTTGTGTGTAGACCTCTAGGCATTCATCTAAAATTTTCCCAATCTATCACTCCAAGTTCATTCTACCTTCATTAATGAGTTTGGACCTCAAATTTCAATCTTATTCTATGGTCATGTATTATTTATCTCGAGGAATTTGTTTATATCCAATGTATTTGACTCTAAGAACCTCTCACGAGTGATTATAAAAAATCATGCCCTAGCATGTGCAATAGTTAGTTGATTCCTTCTTGCATAATTTCTCATGTAATTTTCCAATTTACTTTCCCACCACTAAATAGTCTCGTTCTCACACAACATATATGCATGTATACATCCATTATACAATATGTGTCGTAATTAGTATTGCCGATATGTGTCATTGTGTGTCCTACAATAATGCCAATAGAGGATTTTCAACACAAGGGATGGGTCTCTAGACCTCGAGCATGGTGATTAAAAAATATAAAGGTTATTAGGACCTAAATGAATATCTGCATACTCATGAGCCATGAACAAGTCCTTGAATCACTACACAAACTCTCTAGACGGGATACATGGCCTTTGTTTTGGATATGGATTCCATTTGGAGGTTTTGTGCACGGAGGATGGGTCTTTAGGTATTGAAAATGATAAGGTGAGGACATATGAGGCCTCAAATCAAATATAATTTTTTTAAGGATATTATCCATCAAGATTCCCTCAACCCTCAGACATGCCCTTCAAAAAGATTTTTTTATCTTTGAGTGTGATATGGGTGCCAACATGAGGTTTTTACTACTAAGGATGGATCTTGGCGTATTGACCATGGTTGAGGTGATGACAATGAGGTTCATATGAATCCAAGGAATCTTCCATGGATCATGGGGTAAAATGATGTCTTGAACCATTGAGTTGACTATGTTCAATATATGTCTTAACATCAAAAAATCCAAGATACTTAAATTACAAAGAGTGATTATCAATATTACCAAAACAATGAAGACATTATCAACACTAAGGGTCTATGCCAACTTGTGCAAGTAGTGTTCAACACATTAACCATGCTTTCATTAAAGGCACATACTAACACACAAAGAATGATCCATATGTAACTACATTAACAATTCTCTTTTATTGCTCAATCCAATTGCACCTATACACACCCCTCATGTTTGAACTAATTCAAGTGATATGGTTAACCCTTCCATCCAAGCACACATATGAAATTCTCATATATATACGTTAATTTGATATAATATGTGATGCAATGATTGTTAGAATTGACTATTATAACCATTACAAGGTTAAGTATGGAAGAAGTCATCGTCTCCTATTTATTTTTTTGTAGCCCTAAAGTCACAACACTTTGTAATGTAAATATCACTCCTTAGTTTGCTTGGTTAGGTATGTTGTTGCTGAAAGGAAAAGATGCAAGACCCATTCAAATACAAGGGACTCATATTGAGGTCACTTGGTGTCTAGAAATAACATCTATATGTATGTGAAAACTTTTCCATAACATTGTTATCGAAGACAAAATCATGTATGCAAAAATGTAATCAAAGACAAAGTCATATAGACAAGTGCAGATCCATCTATTAATATGCAAAAATTATCCAATCATGTACACTTTTTGGAAAAATAGAACATCGTTCCCAACGTCTATATAATGGAAATTCATGCCATGTACAAAATATGGCAACTCGTGCCCTATACAAAATATGGCCCATGGTTCCCTATACAAAATATGGCAACTCGTGCTGAAAATGCCACATCGTGGCTAGTGTACATAAAAGGGTCTCTCAATCCTCCTGCCCACCCTCGGAGCTCCCAGGTACATCTCCAAAATCGATCTTCCTCTTCTTTGTGCTAGAGGAAGTTGGGTCCTTCGGGCGTCTTGGAGCACATCCCCTTGAGCCTTGAAACGACAACAATAATATGTCAACTTTTCCTGGCAATTATACAAGTATAAAACATAATTTAAAAGTAAAAATAGTTTTCAAATCTTAGATAACTCACCTCATGCAAGACTGTAAGTCGTGAGGGGGTCTCCCTCCTCCATGCTCCTAGTCTCTCAGCAATGCCACCTTGAAACATTTAGAACAATCAGATAAATGATGAAATTAGATGCATATAGTAATTTTCGTTAAAATTGAACGAGATTTTCATAAACTAGTCAATCTCACCGTGAACACAACTGGCTGGTCTTCAAGGCTGGTGGATGGAGCAGTCGGCTGGAAAACCTGCTCCGATGCTAGGGTGGATGGTATAGGGGAGGATGTAGCCACATCGATGGTGGCTACACCACTGGGGGGCATAGTGGAATAATGTAGTGAACGTATCCGTTCACTCAGTTAACCGTGTCCGATAAGGGTTAAGAAGCGAGATTGTCTTCCATATTTGAGATAAATGATAATAATATATTGATTGATAGGATAAAATATACAATAAGCTTGCCTTTATAGGGCTTGATCAAGAATAGTGAAGAGTTACACCCTTTCGCTCATTAACCTAATAATCTATTTAATATATAAATAATAATATTAATTAAATATTCACAGCATTGCCTTCCCCTTTTGGAAAGCTTTGTCCTCAAAGCTTGAGTATTTTCCTAATGTCGTCCTTCATTCAGATTCAGTGTCGGTATTACAATCGGACGTGATTTCTTGTGTAGAGACTTGCACTTCCTTTCCATTGATGATTTTGCACTGTATTGCCTGATTGTTCCTACATTTATGGCCTGGGATCCAATCATCACCGCATCGACGACATATGTTTTTCTTCTTTTTTCTATTATCAGAGTAACTGTTAGATGACTTTGATCTATTTTCCATTTCATAGGCATATGATTGAGGTTTGTGGCATTGATGGCCGGGTGACCAAGTATCTGCACAGTACCTACATTGTGTCTCTTTTTCTTGTCGATAATGGTTATCACCTCTTGTTTTTATTCCTTCCAGTTTGTGTTCTGCGGCTTTTGCTTTATGTCTTGCTACCTCTACGTTAGGTACGTCATGTAACTTTAACTCTTTTTGGAGGTACGGTTTAAGACCTCCTAAATAGGTTTCGAGTCTTTGTTTGTCCGACAACCCAAATACTCATGTCGATAAGGATTCCCACTGATGTGTGAATTCCTCAACGCTTCCAACCTGTTGTAATCTGGTAAGTTTACTGAAAAATTCATCTTCTTTGATTCCTTGAAACCTATTAAAAAAATCATTTTTGAACAAGTTCTAGGTGTAGGCAAAATTGTCTCTCTTCCACCATAAGTACCAATTATAGGCGTACCCTTCCATATGCATAGACGCATATTTCACCTTCTCCTCGTCAGATTGAATATTGTAAATGTCGAAGTATTCTTCCACTTTGTTTAGCCAAGCAACGCATTGGTCTTCACTTCCATTGTATTTCGACAACTCTATTTTTTCCTTAGGTGGGTACACTATGTAAGGGTGATATTGATTCCCTTTTGCTTTATGGTTTGATGGTGGATCGGAACTACTGGACGATGTAAGTGACATATTTGAACTGCTTCGTTGTTGGCAGTGATTTTTATCTTTTTTATTCTCTACTATCTTACTGATAGCTTCTATTTGGCTGTTTAATCGTGCCTCCATATCTGGCAGTACTTTTGTTTCTATCTCTTGCTTAAGGGTCGCATTGTTAATCTTAATTTATTTTTGCAATTCTTCTTGATTCTTGGCAAGTGCTTCCTGTGTGAAAATATGAAATGAGGCATCTAGCATGTCTAGACTACTGAATTGGTCTGTCTTAGGCGTTAGTCTTTGTAAAATATCCATTAATATATTATGGTTCTGCGTCAAGGTGCTCAAGTTCTGGGTTATGGTGTTTATGTTTTGAGTCATAACACTCATTTTGTCATCCAAGTCTTTTTGTTTTTCGTTCAGAGTGTCAAATTTTTCACTCAACCTTCTTTCTAGTACCAGAACAACTTCATCTTTAATTTCTTTTTTAAGCACGGCATTGTTATTTTTCATCTCTTCCTTTAAATCTTCTTGAAACACTTTCTCAAGTTTGTCCATTCTGGAGTTTAGACCTTTGATGATTTTTAAATCTCTAATTTGATCTTTTTCTAATTTTTCTAGTCGGTCTCGTAACTCAGCCATGGTTCTTGACCTGTTGTGGGGAGGTGAATATTTGGACCCAATTTTGGTAGGACTTAATTAATAATAATTATTGTAAGGAAAATAATTATTATAATTAACGGGTAAAATAAATAAATATAATAATTATTATATTTAAATATATATATTTTATAATTTGGGATTGTAACTTTTAATAAAATTAAATATTAATATAATAATATTTATCTAATATTTAAATTTTCATTAAAAATGAGGGTTTACGTGAACGAGTGATGGAGTGAGGCAGGTTTGATGTGGACGGAGCGTGTTGGTCGGAGTGTTGAAGTGGGCGGTGGGATGTGTAGGTATGCAAGCTAGCTCGTGAAGGAGGTCACGCAAATGGAGAGTGTTGGTGGAGAGAAGGCGATGGCAGGCAGGGGGGAACGCGAAAGGGAGTGCGAGGAGGTGGAGGGAATGCGGCGGAACTGTGTGTAATGGCGGGAAGCGAGGCCAAGTGAGCGTTGGAGCAAGGGGAGGGACGCCAGCGATTTTGCAGGCGGCGTGGGCAGTGGTAAGGCGAGGGAAAGCTACGTGGGGGCAGGTGGAAGAACTGCGCGGGAATGGAGCAGCCGGGCAAAAGGGGAAAAGGCACGGGCGAGCAGAGGCACAGTTGGAAGAGGGGACGCGCGGTGAAGGAAGGTGCGTAGTGGGGAAAGTGCGTGGTGCAGATGGGTGTATGTAGGTAGCCAGGGAGTGGGGCGTGCAGGTGGGTAATTGCAGTGGTGGAGTGGAGAGAACGTGCAGGAGCGAGTCGGAGCGCGAGTGCGAGATGTGGAGAAGGGTGCGAAGGGAGACTGCGCAGAAGGAGTAACAGCAGTGTGGGGGCGAGCTGGGGGGGGCAGTGATGAGAAAGAAGTGGGGGTAGGGAAATGAATGGCTTGGAGAGGTGATGTGTGGGTGGAGTGATAGGTGGTGAAGTGGAGTAGCGGAAGAATGTTGATATGAGATGAAACCGAGCTCAAGGGTGGACGCAGCCGAATCCAAATCCGAGTTCACCCGAGAGGTTGATGAGCCGAGTCTGAGCTCAGAGTGCAGAAGCGAATCCGCTCTGATACCAAATGCAGTGAACGTATCCATTCACTCAGTTAACCGTGTCCGATTAAGGGTTAAGAAGCGATACCGTCTTCCATATTTGAGATAAATGATAATAATATATTGATTGATAGGATAAAAGATACAATAAGCTCGCCTTTATAGGGATTGAGCAAGAATAGTGAAGGGTTACACCCTTTCGCTTATTAACCTAATAATCTATTTAATATATAAATAATAATATTAATTAAATATTCACATCAAAGAAGGGGGGGTGGCAGAAGGAGGCATGGACTGGGGTGGGGGAAGTGGAGATGCAGGCCTAGGGCGATAAACCCCAGCTGGTTGTAGTATGGATTGGGGCACCCTGGAAGGGGAAGTGAGTGGGGGGGGGCGAGGTCTGTGTTGCGGTGGATGGATGGGTGATGTGTCGTGGTCGGATTGGGGAGGGTGGGAACATGGGAAACTGATTCATAGGTGGTGGAAAGGTTGGGATGGGGTGATGGGATGCAGGATATGAAATAGAAGGGGGAGTTGTATGGGACTGTGGTGCTGGATAGGAGGGGGGGTTGGATGGAAGGGCCTGAGGAGGGATGCATGGAATGGGGCATGTATGTTAGGGGATACAACTGGCATATACGGTGGCCGGAAGGTTGGGGAGGGAGGAATAACGGAACTGCCAGGCCGAGGTGCTCGCACCTACATACACATTTATAACCTCATAGTTTAATATAGAAAAATATAAATATACATAGACAAGTCATCACATTTGAAATTAAATTTATGCTTTAATACACATGATACCTGTGCACGTGGAGATTTACTGATCCCCGGTGGCGATGGCTGGTCGCTGGAGCCTGCGGACACCTGTGCGAACACTACAATTTTTAGACTGAATTTATAAAAACAATATTAACAATATTATACACAATGCCAATGAGAATGGAAACGATAGTACTTAAAAAACATGACTGAAATTCATTTATATTCAAGTTAGATGATAGTGGTTTGATGGGCTTTGGATATTATATAACGTTTTTATTGTATTGGTGCAGTCCATTTGTTCAAGACTTGGTAAAGAACATGGTTCTGGGGATCGTGTCCTTTGAACCACAATGGATTGGGCCCATGATAATTTGGCAAAGAAGATTGACAATTTATGCTTGAAGTGTTTGATGGCCAAAGTTGTCATTGATGACAACACGTTGACGACAATGGGGGAAGTGATGACATGGCAAAGACTTGACTGGACAAATGGTAAACATGACAAGATTTTATGACTTGACAAGTGGCAAGCAAGCATGACAAGTATAGAAGACTTGGAAAAGTGGAGACATGACAATGGATTGATGACAAGGACTTGATAATTACATCGATGAAAATACATTAATGACAACGACATGGAAGAGTTAAGAACATGGAGCATACACATTATGGCAAGCACAATGGAGATAGTGACATGGCTTGAGGGATGGAAAAGGTGACAAGTATGAAAAACATGGAAAGCATTAAACATGGAAAGCATGGAAGAAGGACATGTCAAGCTAAGGACAAGACAAAGACAAGTGACAAGCAAGCAAGCTTGATGACTTGTCAAGCATGGTGTTTGATGACATGGAACATAACGAGGACATGCTTGGTGACAAGAAGGATTGATAACTTGGTGACATGGAGGACTATGAATTGGAAAACATAAGATTAGAGGACAAAGACAAGATGATGAGGTGGACAAGGAAGACGGGCATTTGGAAGGCCCCTTGCGGGCATTTCAAAGCACCATTGTGGGCATAATCAAAAGGACCCTGCGGGCATTCTTTGAAGCACCCATTGCAGGCATTTGTGGTGTATTGTGGGCATATTGATAAGGGCCCGCGGGCATTTACATGAGACCATTGCATGCATAATCCAAGACCAATACAGGCATGTGTTGATGGCCCTTGTGGGCATCAAAGTGGATCCCACTACGGGCATTTTTAAGAGTGCATTGCGGGCATCTTAAGGGCATATGTGTGTCTCACATTTAATATTCTGAAAAGATAGAAGGTGACATGGCATTAAATTAAATTATTTAATTAAAATTAATTAAATAAATCATATTTGGTTTATTTAATCATCTTAATGATAAAACTATAAATAGAAGACAAGTTTCATAGAAGACAAGAGTATAAATAGAAGGCAAGTTTCATTTTTAAAGAAGCAATGTGTGAAGATTTTGGGAGATTGAGGAGAGATTGATGAATATGGTTGTCTATTATTGTCATTGATGACAACATTAATGACAAAGTTTAAGCTTGAAGAACACATGGCATAAGGACATGGCAGCAAAGGTTGATTTGGTGGACAAAGTGATGGGCATTGGAGCCATTGGCACACCTATTGAGCCAAGAGTCAAATGACCCATACTGTATTCATTTGAAGATGATTTGGACAAGGAGAGTACATGGAAAAGATAACTTGGATGACATGGTGACAAATGGAAAAGTATCAATAACACACATGGCATTGGTCAAGCATAGGAAGAGCAAGCAAGCATTGGATGGTAGTCTGAGGATGAAGGACACTGCGGGCATCACCAAAACCCCAGCTGCGGGCTCATCATTGGTCAAGTAAGAATGATAGATTTTGGAAATTTCTCTCCCATTTCTATAATCATTAGAGGTCTAGGATGCCTAAAGTGAACATGAACAGATGTTTATAGTTTTCTTAGGTTTTCATGTTTTATAAGGTTTCATTTTTTTTGGTTGGATTATATGAATTTATAGCTCTCAAATAATTTAGACAATATGATAAACACAACTGTAAAATACGATGATAATATGGTAATTACTTAGTGCTAATTAATTTGTAATTACTGAACACAAATGACTCATAACAGGATCTAATTATTCAAAGTAAAGAAGTTACTTGTGTGTATGGTGCCACAATCTCCTCTGCTGCTGCCATGGCTCGGTCGAGGTCAAAGGAACCGATGTCCTCCCACCTGGATGATGGAGACTCAGCCCTGAATAACTGTGCATTAAAACAAATAAAGTCAACAATGTGTAATTCAAAGTTAAATATATTAAACAATACGATATCAAATAAAATACAACAAATACTTGAACATTAAATAAAAAAATAGCTAACCTGATCCATGTAGCTCTCTGTGGCATGCTACTGCGTAGGACCATGGAAAGAATGACCATAGTGAGAACAACGATGTGCTGTTGTTCCAGTAGAACTAGAAGGCCCTGCCTGGGCTCTACCTGTACCCGGCATGTCCTGACCACCACCCATAGACAGTGCAGTTGCGTTTGTCTGATCGATGTTCTCCTGTCTCTGTGAAGACATAGGCACAAATGTGGTATGTCTAAGCAAATGATGTATGGCACGTCTAACTGAGTCATCGATCTAATCTATGCCGCTACCAAAACTGGGTGGCTGAGGAGGGGGGTTTGGCTCTCTCTTGGGTGCATGAGGTCCTCTAAGTGGGTTGCAGCGGGCCTGAGGTTGATCTTGGGTAGATCCAAGACCGACACCCTGAAACTCAGTGATGTCAAAATAGTTGACATGGGAGCCTAGCTCAAACTCAGCCCACAATTTCCAAAGGAAATACTGTGGGACCTCCAAATTGTTTCACGGGGGCTTGTCAAACATCATAAACCATCTCTTTCTCTAGTTATCTCTCCATGGCTGGTAAATACACTAGTCCATGCAAACCCGTCTCTTCCTCACATATGGAGGTTGTCCTATCGAGGGAATTATGAATTTGTTGTACAATTGGGCTTTGGTGATGTTGAGGTCTTTTATCTGTTGTTTGGACATCCCAGTGGAGTAGTGTTCTCTCATTCAAGCCCTGTATTGGCTCAGATTTGTGATCTCACTATGTGCAATGTTGATGGAATCAATAATTTTTTGCAATGATGAAGCCAAGGAAACCCGAGAGGGTTCCTTGGTGCTCTTCAAATCATCGCTTAATTCCCTCAATTGATTTAAATCTTGGTGCAATTGATCTTCAGGGTTTTCATTCGGTTCATTGTCCGTTCCAATGTTGTCTTCTGAAGGTCAGGTTTCATTAGTTTCATTGGTTTCATCTGATGGTTTAGGTGTGTTTGTCATCTTGTTAGGTGTAGATGGCCTGCAATGAAATTTTTTTGGTTTTTTAATGGATTGTAATTTTTTTTAAAAATTAAAATTGAAATGGAAAACAAAAACAAAAACAAATTCATGCTTCAACGGGCACCTACCTGGAGAAAACGTTGGCAAGGTGGTGGAGGTGCAAAATGGTGGCGTTGAGGAGGCCTTCGGGTGCTCAAAGACGCGTTCGTGGGGTGCTTGTTTGGCCACCGTGTGCTCGCGGGTTTGTTGAAAATGACAAACCCGTGAGCTCTGTTTTTTTTATAAAAAAACAGGGGCACGTGCGCGTCATTAATGCCTGCGTGCCATTTTGTGCGTAAGCGTTAATAACGTGTGTGCGTTCCTTTCTTCCACGTGGTCTCAACCACGTGGACGTTCGGCATTGCCGAAGCCGCAACGCGTGCGCGTCGCTTTATTTTCTGCTCACGCGCTACTGTTGCGGCCTTTTTGAGTACCAGCTTCGTGCGGGTACCCTTAAACACATGGAGATATCAAGATAATTTTGAATGGTGTGAAATTATAATTCCATGAGAGATTGAATCTATATACAACATAGAGGAAGAGTATCTATGTGTATACAACATATATGACACCGATAACTGGGCAATGAGAGGTAAAGACAATTCTACAATTGGGCTCAGTGGTATAATAAAAATTATGATTTCTGCTCCGACAAGAAGAAGCGTATGTAGTGAATCAACTATAGTGTGTCTCAGAGAAAACATATGTTTGTAGTCATCATTTCGAACTTTCCAGAAACTCTTGTGACCATCATTGTGTGCAATCCTTTATGGTGTATCTTTCTTTGCCTCATATCATGGAAGCTATCCAAGGAGTCATATTTTAGAAGGAAAAGTCCACAGACCAAGTGTCATAGAAAGCATCTATGCAGAATCTTATCAAGAGATTTGTAACGATGCTTATACACCGACGATATTGATAATGTTGCGAAGAGGTTGAAAGGATTTTCAACTATAATGTCCTCTCACAACAGGAATTCTACAAACCTGAATTTTGTTGAAGTATTCTTCCAACCTATTTGAACGGTGTAGGTTATTTTAGTGCGAGTTGGTTGTCAGAAGTCTTGATTTATTTCAATTTAGTGATCAGAACTCTAATTTGGTACAGCTGTCTCATGCGAGCGAATCTCTACATGTGTATGGTTTCTATATCTTCTTGATGCTATTCATGGTCATCTGCTCGTGGAAAATTGAAACGCATGGGAGATGCGATATTATTTGCTGCGCCATTAAGGTTGGGTAAAGTTGAAGAGCAATAACCAGTTTGTTGGGTAGCATTGAATGCGCGGGATACATTAATCTCAAGCATATTCAGATCCAATAACAAGCAAATCATCCATTGACACATTCAAGGTTGTGGAGCATATTAGTTATTACCCAACGGATATAAGTTGGGACCCCTTTTAGCATGTATCTATTGTGTATGTATTTGACATAAGCTTTCAAAAAATTATGGTAAAGGATGAAAGACCCATTAAGAATAAAATCGAATGAGAACTTTGTTTGGTGGAGGTCGTGTAAGTCTTGGAAATGATACCATTCGCCTGGATTTAGGTCTTCATGTGCAACAAATGGCAATTTATGTTAGTCACGGTGATAACATTATTATAACTAACCACTTGTAATGTTTTGCATCATTTCTTTTATAACTAACTTGTTAATCATTATAATGATAAACAACTTCTTATTTACTATTAAAAATGAAGCAAAATGGTAATAAAGTAAATAACATTATAAAGTTCAAAAAGTTAAAAATTTTGATTGCTTAGGATTAAAGCAAAGCAAGTTAGTCCTTTCTTATTTCAAATGTTTGTATACATTTTAGTCGTTTCCTTTTTATAAAAAATTATATTCATTTATATGCTATAGTAAAATATTATATTTTTATTTATTGTATTTTATATGTGTGAAAAAAATACAAGTATGATTAATAATAATAAATAATGATATATCTAGTAAAATTATCGATATAATTTATTAAAGACATACATTATTAAAATATAAATAATTTTTTTTATAAAATTATGAGTGTTTGAGAGAAAGAGTCCAACAATATCCAATCAATAAAAATTCCAAGATAATAAATGATATATATAGTATAGTATTAAGAACATAGTGTATTAATGATATAATTTATTAAAGATTTATAAAAAAATAATTATAAAATTATATGAATTATTGAGAAAGGTTAAAACTATTAATGAATATATACCCCAATTTTTAATTGATTTTTGAATGTAATATAATTAAATTTCACCTAAATTCTAACCATTTCATTTTGTTAATGAAAAAAATATCGTGTTTAACATTTTCACCATTGGAAAAGCACTTCCCAAGAAATAATTTTACCGTCTACTATTTCATCGTTTTCCATCTTATTTTTCTTCATTGTTTATTGGAGAAAACAATACCTTGTATTGATTGCAGGAATATATACAGCTTTTAATTAAGCTTTATGGAAATGCTATAAAAAATACAACTCCATAAATTTACATAATAATTATTATGATATGAACTTAATATGTGAATAAGAATCAATACTTTATAATAATTATAAAAAATCATTTTGAAAATGGCTTGTTTTACCTTACTAAAACCGAAAACATAAAAAAAAATTCTGCATACTTAAAACACAAGAAAATCATTACAGAGTTGTGAGAAAAGACGACACCATTATTTTCACGTTGTTAGATGATATTTGAATATTGCAACATCAAACAGAAAACAACAAAATGATGCATAGGATTAACAGAGTTGATGGCAGAATAAATAATAATGCCGCACAAAACTTAATTTGGTTTTCCCAATGTAACCCATTTACCAATATACAGAAAATTGCATTCTTCTTTAACGATACAGCCTTTTGTTCTACATGCTTATTTTCTAATTTAGTATAGACCAACTTCTCTTGAAAAAGTTGAAAATACAGTGTGGTTCCTCTATTTAGATATTGCTGACTATGATTTTTATCAGCAACATCATACAATAAACGTTTCAGAGCCACATATTTCTGGAGAAAACATCTCTTCTCAAGAAATCAAATATTTTTCTCAATCTAGAGGCAATACAATCACTCACAATATCTAGTTCAGAATTCAAGTGGCCAGCATTCTGACATAAGATCTCTTATTGCAAAGAAGGTTGATATGGTAGAAGGGATACCTGTTCACACCATGGTATCCATCGTTCAAGAATATTGACTTTTACCAGAATTTAAGCATATAAAATGATGAAACAAACATATGCTAAAATAGAAAGGTCTATATTTGAGAATACTGAACCTTTAAAGGAATCCTGGCATATAAAATTATCTAACAACCAGCAGTAGTGGAAACGACATCATACAGCATTTTTGTTAACTGGTTATTATAATTATATTGAAGCTCAGCGCCCCCAGTATATGAAGCGCAGTGCCCCATAATTTAATCTATATGAATCCCAAGCTAAGCGCCCAGTCAGACCCCAGCGACCCCATCTTTTACAACGTTTACGCACGTCCTGCACCACACGCTTTACCAGTGCTGCTTCATATCTGCACACAGAGTATGGAAAACCAATAAAAATCAGAGGAACATTTACACACACACAGATTATAAAAAAAAACAATTAATCAACTAACAAACCGAGAGATCTACCCACCCATTTGTGTCCTCCAAGGACCAGCCAGCTAGAGAACACACTGTGAACAGAGCGGCCTTCCATTCATCAATTTCCTGTCGACTCTGATAGTGTTGAAATGCTTGGTAAAATGGGCTTCCGGGTCGCTCAGGGTGACGAACATGCGAAGGATCTATTTTGTAAAACAAAGGAACGGCTATCCCGTGCTTCTGTCGCGCAATAAGCAGGATTTCGTTGAGGCACCACACAGAGTTTGCATAATCTGGGGAGAAAATAGGAATCCATATTCGACTGGACTCAATCGCATGCTTTATGCTTGTACTGATATCCTCTCCCTTGTTGAGTTCATGAGTATCCAGGAAGACATGGATCCCTGCGCTGGTCAGGGCGTTGTAGAGATGATCAACAAAACCCCTTCTGACATCCGGCCCCCTGAAACTCAAAAAAACATCGTATATCCATGGGCTTGTCATCTTCCTTGGCGAAACTGAAGTTGCTGGAATTCTGGTATATAAAATGATCCATTTTCTAACAACCATTAGTATCAGAAAAAACATCATAAACATAAATTTCAGATATGTATGGGCATTCTTGGTGTGAAGCCCAAGGCCTCCATATATAAAGCAGAGCTGCTCCAGTTCTGCCATATAAAATGAGCCAGCAACCAGCAGCATCAGAAGAAACATCATAAACATAAATGTAAGGTATGGCTGGATATGTCTGGCCATTCTTCTTAACTGGCTATTATAACTATGAAGCTCAGCCCACACCCCAATCTTTTTATAGTTATGAACCATTACTGTACTTGCCTTTTTACTGGTCAGGTCAGGTTTTATATTTTTATTTAATTCTAAGAGATAAGCCTGGAGGGGGTCTGCGACAGAAGGCGAAGGTAGAGTAAATCACAGTCCGCGCGGACAGCCGGTGGAAATCTATGCATGGCTCGCGATCTGTGCGGGAGTATTTGCTGCCTACTGGCCACTGGCCAGTGTGCCGAGATGCACGTTCTGTGAGCTGCGGTGCCTGTGGTGTATGTCATATATCCTCGCTGACGCGCTCCTCCATACTAGGGTTGGGGTTATTTCTAGCTCTGTTTCTTTCTACCCAATGGTTTTGTATTTCAGCTGTTAGACGGCGCCATTGCCTCAAATTTAGCTTAATTAATTTGGGTTGAAGTTCACTCTCTGCATGGTTGACTTCGATGTATTTTCTAAGAGTTCAGTGTACTGGGTGCAAGTTCGGGCTACATGAGCTGATAACAAAGAGGAGATTCCACCATTCATTGTAAACCCCGGCCGTTCTTTACTAATCCTCCAGGTATAAGTAATGAAGCAATCAATAGGGAGTAAGCTATCTAGGCGACGTTTTTGCCTCCCTTGGCACCGATCACCGTCGCCAGCTCTGTCCAGAGAAATTTGAAATGATAAAATATAAGAATTATGTAGATTTCATAATTTTTTATTTAATGTATTTTTTATAAATATAATATGTACATACAAATAGATTAGAAATTTAATAATTCCAAAGGTTAGTTTAATTGGGATATGCTTTTTTAACAAAAATTTATGAAAGTATTAACATGAAATTTTTGAGTTTTTAGAGTTACTAGTTGGAATTTCAACTAGTGCAAAAAATGAGAAAATTATCAATTAAACTGAAGACAATCATCACAATGAACTAATTTTCAAATCAATTTATCCAATTCCCTGGTTTTCTTAATTGGTGTAATGAGCTAACCGGTTTTCCAAGATCTTTAAAAAAAAGTAATATTAAAATAAATAGCCATCTAATATATTATTAGTTTTCCAACATTAATACATGGTAGATCTTTCATGACTTTACCTATATTACTTTACCTTATGAATATGAACTATACCTTTAGTTCTTCATGTGGACTATACCTTTTGTTGTACATGTGGATTCGTAGTTATATGATTTATTAATGTCTCTATTCTACATGTTGATTCGTAGTTATATGAAATTAATGTCCCTATATGTGGTGATTTATGTACTTTACTTAAAAATGGCTAAATAAAGATTTAAGTACGGTTTCAGTTTTCGATATATCCTAAAGTAAGTTTCAGTTTTCGATATATCCTAAAGTAAGTGGAAGATCAAAACAATAAACAATTTTATTTAATATGTTGCTACTCTCTTAGTACCAATATAGGTGTATAATGGTGTCGAATGATGTCCCCACCTATACTCTCTATGTTTAATCTTCCTAGTTTTATTATTCCCCATTAAACCAGGAATCTCTTTGTTGGAGAATAATACACATCCTTTTCCAATATAAAATAAAGATAAAACTATAATACTTGCATCTCCTTAGAACCCTTATAAACTCCTAATTTTGGGTGTCAATATTGTAAGGTAATTCTAATTTCATTTACTTATTAGTCTAAATTTTGTAATTTAGTGCATTGATAAGTCTACTTTAGACTCTATAAATATTATTTGAAGTATTAAGAAAAATATAGGTGTAAGCTTATTGTTTTTTACATAAACTATCTTTTTTCAATAATAGAAATGACATTCAATTTCAAATCTTTCAATTTTGATATATGATTATTTTACCAAAACTGCATATTTAAACCTAGTTTGAGGAATAGATAAAAATACTAACTAATACAACATGTAACTCTAAAAATATAGTGAACAAGATTTTGAAATTTTTACATAATGTACATCACTTTTTACTCAAAAGATCATGGCTTGCATGAATACAATAATATAAAGCATAAAAAAATGGAAATGGTAAGGTGACTCATCTAAATGAAAATTTATCCACTCTAATACAAAATGTTATGTACCAAACAACCAAAGAATCATTAATGAGACACATGAATAAAGGTAAGAATGAATGAATGTTAAGCCTCCTTATTGATGCAATATACCAAATTCTCAAGATGACATGATCATTCAAATGAGTTTCCTTGAAAGAAAATAATGAGATAACATAATTATAGTTAATGTACAATGAAATTATGGTTAGGGTGTTTACAATTATCATATTTTCTCTAATGGGATATATCTTAGTATATTTTAGACTCTTGTTCACTACCGTACTTTATCCATAAGTCTATGGATGAAGTAACCAATTAGGTATAGTTTGGGTGGTTGAGATTAAGAGTGTTATCATCTCTACCTAGGTTTGAACTGACATGACCTTGTTCATTGAAAACCCTAGGAATTGCATTGTCCTTGGAATGAGAAGAAGTACTTAAACATTTCACAAGATATGTTACTTATGATATAGGTTGGTATCTTTACGTAGTGCTTATGATATTATTGATAATATAAATTTTTACTTTGGTTAAATTTCTGCAATTTTCAATGCATTAATTTGCATTTTAGTAGTGCTTATTTAAGCAACTATTTTTGTATCTTTCTAGATAAGGATTTTATTGTCCATTCCATTCCATTCAATATATATATATATATATAATTAATTCTTATAACAAAACATAATTTTTTTTCAAAACATCACAAAATTTATTAATTTTTTATTCAATCTAAGGTTCAATATGAATGAGTATTAGATTTAAAAAAAAACTCATTTCATGTATCTTTAGCTCAACATTTTCAGTTGTTAAAGTACTCCCATCCTAATAATTGATATAAAGGATAAAGCCTCTAAAGATTGGATGATAATATAAAACATGCGATTATACACTATAACTTCTTCTTTATATTATACAACTCTCTTGTATTTCTAACTATCCAATCATCAACATTTCATTAGCATCATAATCCATTTTGAGAATTTTTACAAATTCTATTAGATATATTGGAGATGGTGTTCATTCTAAAAGATATATTTCCCAACTTAGATATACTAGCCATTGTCTTAATAAAGTACTAAGTTGAGATGGAGGGTGATATATATATATATATATAATTAATTTAATAAATAAAAAATTATTTGTTAATATGTGTGATTGGTTGGACACTATTCATGATATTTAAATCATCAAAATCATTTAGAGATTATATCAATCCTTAGTATGTTTATATTTTTAAGTATCTCTTCCCACTGTAAATTTTCATACCCTAAACTGTCTTTCAAACAAAACTATTAAAAACCATTAAAAACTAATCCTACTAATAAAGTTTAACAATAAAACTACTAATATTATATATAAAAAACATAAATATAACCAACAAAATCTACCGACCCAAAAAATATTCTAAACTTTATGAATTGATGTAAGAACATAATTAGTGGAATTAAACCATCACACATCAAATTATATTATATTTTATTAGTAGAGAAATAAAACTGACAACTCTTCAAGTGATATTAAAAGCTTGATATTTTATATTATTTTAAGAATTAATATTTTATGTGGCGACGTGGAGGTTCTTCTTGTTGTGAATATATTTGCCATTCTGATTGTATTGACAAAGTTGAGGTGCTTTGGGAAGGAGGATGGTATAAGTGTACTGTAAGATTGAAGGGCATTGTTCAAAATTAGTAGCTCATGCACTATCTATATTTTTTTTAGATTAAAGGAGGATGGTATAAGTGTACTTTCCAGATTGAATTTATGGGCATCGTTCAAAATTCGTAGCCCATGAATAGATAACCAGTAGTGATAGAGAACACATTTAACTAAGCATAGACAAGAAGTGATTACAACTAAGCATGGAAAATAAGTGACATAAAACTAGTTCATGGCATTTAACTTATGACATATAACCTATTGACATATAACCTATTGATATTCATCTACCATAAATTAAGTGATTGTGTTAGTTTACACCATTTAACTAATTTAACAAGTAAGTGTGTTAATTTCCACCATCTAACTAATTTAACAAAAGCCGACATTTTCTCTTTTTAATTAAGTAAAAGTAAATATAAATATGGATATATAGAAGTTGATATATGCAAGTGTAGTTGAGATGAAGCAGCGTTTGTGACCCTACAAGTAGGTGCCGGAGTTTCAGAGATAGACGTGGTTTGAGGCATTTTCTAAATACAATCATCCTACTTAACGAAGGGCAGACCATAAATAATAGTAACAGAAGTGAAAAAAATGGACCGTCTGAAAATTTGTCATCCGGATGAGCTGGTGGAGGTTAGGACGAACTACCGCGGATGCGACTGCGCGAGTGGGAACAATCCCGACTTCATTTATACAGGCGGGTTTTTGCACTTGAACACCGGGCAGGGTGGATATGGCATTTATTCCAGTGGACTACATCTTAATATAGCAAAACCCTACCCTTACGCAGACCACAGAAATAATCTGTTTACCCTACAACTGAAAGCGATACACGACGCCATGATCTACGTTAAGTCGCATCAGAAATCCCGCCATCGCGTTGACATCTTCACAGACTGCGAAAAGGTGCTCAACTATCTTGAGAACCTCCAGAATAACCAGCCATCTCCAGACATTGACAGTGATGTGGGGGCGAGCATTTTGAAAGAGATTGAGGAAGGCGGGTGGTTTACAGAAGTGTGGTTGCACAAGGTGAACGGCCACTCTGGAATCACTGGCAACAAAATGGCCCAGCAGATTGCCAAAACCGGAGCCAAGAAGGCCCCCAAATTAGAACTCTCGCGTGATCAACAAGGCGTCCCTCATTCAACTTCAATTCCTTCTTCTGGTGCTGTCCTATGTGGGGATTGGAGTGATCTGTATTTTTCAAATACTGCCTCTTAACTCTTGTAGCAGTATTTTTCAAAGACTGCCTCTTAACTCTTGTAGCAGGCAGAGGACAAGAGACATTTCGAACCGACCGTAGGATTCGACGTACAATATGTTTTAATGTAATGGCAATTGGGAAAATCACTAAGATCAGGTTTATGGTTAACGACGGGTTTTAAATGATGGTGGAGGAAGTTTGATGATGGTTAATGAAGGGTTTTAAATGATTTTGATGAAGTTTGACTATATGAATTTTTAAATGTAGTAAGTTAAACTCTAGACCATTTCTACTAAAATATTTATGTAGTTTTTGAGTCAAAATCTAGCAGGAAGTGTTGAAATGGTAATTTTGGGGTGTCGAAATTGCATAATTAGAATACCTCAAGGGTAATTGAGAATTTAGAAATCTATTTCTGCAATCAAAATCATAATTTGAGAAATCAAAATAGTAACTTCAACGAATAATTGAGATGTCAAATTACAAAACTCGTTAGAAAAGTGCAAATCATCTCGATTTTAGCTTACTCGATTTTAAATGATAGTCTTTTACAATTAAATGTCATGAATCAATGCATCATCTATATGGGAAACATTGTGACCACATCTTAATCCCACACATTCATTACAATATGTAGATTATAGATTCAAGAAAATTGAGGCATCAAATCTCATTGCTTCTTTAATAGAAGCGACAAAGAATATTACTTCACGACTCAACTCCCCATGGTAATTATAAGTGAATAGTCTAAATAGGCGACGATTTCACCTTTTTTTGGATAGTATTTTCTAGCAAGATTTTGACGGAATTCAGGAAGACTTTTTTAAATTCTCTATTTTTGTTTGCTAGAATCTCATAGACTTGTGAGAGTGGTCTTTGGACTAAGGGAAACCCACACTTTAACTGAATGAGCTAGAGGGATTTGACATGAATTTTTTAAGATTTCATAAATCAATGTTAAATTTGTTTAATTGGGATGCTCTGGTACTATTCAAGGCCGCTGAATTTGTTTATACATTCATCACCACGGTTCAAATACCACAAAATCCAAATTTAAGAAAAAATCGCTAGATTTTGATCAAAATTTCACCGGAAAGGTAAAATCATCATGCATTTAGACTTCTTCAATTATAAGAGCAAGCTGTACATTTATGAAGTATACCAGCATAGATCCATCTTAAACCTGGATCTATTAAGCACTGAGAGGGATCCAATTTCTTAAGGTGTAAATTCTTTATGTTAAATTTTTTAGACATCAAGAAAAAATTACACTCAAGAAATCAGATCCCTCTCAGTGCTTAAGATCCGGGTTTAGGATAGATCTATGCTCATTTTAATTTTTTATATTTTATGAGCTGACATGAATTTTTTTAATTACTTTTTATTTTTGATAAGTTATGAGCTAACATGAATTTTTTTAATTATTATTTTTTTATAAGTTATGAGCCGACATGAATTTTTTTAATTACTTTTTATTTTTGGGAACATTACATTATGTAACATAACGTGACAAATGTGACAAACATGACAAACGTGACAACATCTCCCCCATACTAGGTTGTAAGCGACTCTTGGTGTAATAAGAATGTCACTCTAAGAACCTCACATATAAACAAAAACGCATACCTTTCCTAGAAATAAACACATATGATGTCATAATGGTTGCAATGTCGTTCTTGTGCTATTATTCCCAACAATTATTGGAATGGGAATGGTAGCTCATAAACCACAAATAATATTAAAGGGGAGGGCTTTGACTTGTTGATTTTGGTCCCATTGGACATGAGTAGGGCTTGCTCACTAAGCACTTTCAATCTTCCCTAAAAGGGTGGTTATGGAAGCAAGAACTCAATCTGTTCCATTTTTCATACCATGTATTGCATTTCCTATCTATTCATTCACCTGATCTAACCTATTTATTTGTATTCATCAGTATGTGCCATTTGTTTTCAAGGAATAGCAAAATAAAAGTATTAGAATTCTTGTGTCATGTCAAGTTGTTTGGAAACCACACATTTCTTTGAATCAACATAGAAAACTTAGGGGGAATTATTTTCATAATGGATGACCCTAGAAACCATACTATCTCTCCTAATGGTTGATTGATGGAAATGTACTGACAATCCTTAGCCTTGATATTTGTGTTGTATAAAAATGCATTGGCTATACCTAGTACTTGTAGAATTATAAACCACTTCAACTCTTCATTCTTGGAAGGTGTAATCAACTCCATGGATATCGATAAGAACTTGGGAATGCATATGGGTATGAGATTTTAGGAACCAGAAGAATTGGAAGGTGTATTTCGTTTAGGAATCCAATACATTTTCATGTTCCAATGTTTCAATTTTATGTACCCATATTTTGGGAAAAGTTTCTTTGAGATTTTCTCAAATTAATTGGTTATATATAACTTCATTTTCAATCTCCAGTCATGATATAAGTACTTAAGATAATAAGTGGAGAATAAACATCACACATACAAAGGAGCAACATGTGCTCTTCCTCATTAAGATATTGATAATTCAGTGACATGGTAGTTCAAACGTAACTGATTACTAACTAACACTAACAGAGGATTAATTAAAGTTAAACATAGATTACATTTCTTAACACTCCCCTTTAATCTTAGTTATTTAAACTAACAATCATAAATTCTAAAAGAATATTCCCTCTAAAGGTTTCCAACAAAATTTTAGAAAGGAAAATGCACGATGGTCTGTAATGTACCCAATTAAGAATTTAGGCCCATTAACTCCATCTTTCCAATAGAGAGTAAATTGATCCCCAAATTTATCCAAACAGTGGCTTTATTGTATTTACTGGATTATGAATAATATGGTGCGACTCAAATGTATACTATCAAACCATTGTGAGGTGCCCAATCAAGTCTAAAATATCCCCACTGTAATATTCTCGATCCAAAATTAGAGCAATCAACACTAAAGAAACCCTAGAGAATCAATGCATTCAAAACTGGGAGCACTGGCTCAAATGTGACCACACCAAACATTGGGTTTCCAACTCTTCCCAAATAGCCCCTAACTCACTCAAATTTGACCCAATCAACTTCTGAGGGACCCAAACACATCTAATATGACCATTAACAGACATCATAGTACTTTATGGAAGATTTGAACATTAAAACTTAAGACTAAACTGACATTTCTAACTGGGGTGCGCAAGCATAAATGTATAGATTAACTGAATGGTAAAATGATCATAACTCGGGAACACAGAAATATTTTTGAGTGAAATAAAAAGTGTTCCCTACTATAAATGAAACTCCCAATGCAATTGAATGGGTCTCACAATACATAAACACTTAGAAATGGTCGAACCATGGGATGAATTTCGAACAACATAACATTAGTACAAGATTAAGAAAACCCCCAACTATAGAACTTTCAAACCAAAACCAAATGCTTCCAAACACATTGAATCAATACAAATGGATTATTAATAGACACCAAGGACTCTTATGTAAGTTTAATGCAAATATATTAAGTTTACACAACCACACTTTAATAGATCTACTCATAGATATAAACATTTACTCATAGATTAACCAGTGCTTGTATATTGGACTACATATGGATTAAAAAACAATGATTTTTATTATCTATGGAACATTATAAGAGATTACATCAATGGATTCTACAGAAGATCAAAATATAGAGGAATAGCTTCCATAGAATGGAGAAAAATGGCTGATAGAGAACCATAGAGAAAAGAGGGAGAGTTATTGTTCCAAATGAGTGATTCCTTCCACTGTTGCGCCCTCCACAAGAAATATTTTGACCCCAGATGTGACCTCCATCAAATATGAGTAATATAAATCCATTATATCAATATTCATGATATTTGGACAGTCACAGGTGTGCCCTCCTCAAGTAGAATGCGCCACAAACATTGTAGTCTTGAAAACACCACAAATCCACACAGCTACTAACTAGAACTCAAACACAGGAACATGAATTCAAATCAACTAGTGAAAATTGACATGAAAATATGCAATAAAATCTGTGGATAAATATTAAGGTGATTTCTTCTCTCAATAATCAATTGCAATGAAGCTCAGTGAAGATATCTAGATGATCTACTCCTCTCTACCAGTTAGGGTGGAATATTTCACCAACGAAACAAGTTTACAATTGTAATGAGCACACCTCCCAAGATTTAAAATCCACAATATCTCTCCTATTAAAAACTTAGAATGTCCAAAATCCCTTTCCCAAGAGGCTTGTATCCTTTTTATAGACTACATTGAGCCCTTTCCCCCTCATTCTAGAATTCTCTCACAAAATATTAATAAATGATATTTTCATGAGAGAATGATACCTTGGAAGTCATTTACTTCCTGTCGAATTTTATTTGATGAAATAAAATCTTCATCTTCCTTTGCATTTCGAATTAGAGAGGCTTAGCTTGATTTTGGTGGAGTTACACTATCATGTGGGCCCACTCTCTCCTTTAGCACCCTCCTTGGATAAATTTAGGACCTACAACATGTCACAGGCTATCATAAGTTTTCATAAGTTGTCATAGGACCTGATTCTTTTCATAATTTGTCATAAGATTCCTTTTGGTAGTTATACTTACACAAGTGAACCCTAACTGGTTATGTTTAGCCTGGGTAAACATTCATGTGATCCTTGGGATTTGCTCCTACACAAGCGCATCCTTCCTTTGATATTCTTATCCTAAAGAGTAACATTTCATAAGATTCCTTCATTATGATCCTTCTTCCACCTTGGATGTAGGAGTTACACCTCATGTGGGGACCCAATTCACCTTCCTATGTGCCCTCCTTGTACAATTTAATATAATGTTGTATTAATCACAAATATTGGACCTGATACATGAAAAATTTATGGTCCACATCATCCCCTTAATAATTTCCCATGAACTTTACCAAGTGACTTAGGACATGCATTCCCTAGTATAATAGAGTGGTCCAATGTAAAAATTTGGGGACATGACAATCCTCACTGCCCAAGACTGATTGTCCCCAAGAAATTTAAAACTGGGTTTGGTAGTTCTTGTGCTTCTTCCCCAACGTATTCTCATTAATTTTTCAACCTTCTTCCTTGTTGTTGAATGTCCATAAGGCTGCAATTTCAAATGGATCAAGTTATCAAGTCTAAATCGCACAAATTGAACCACACTAAGGAAAAAAATGTTTTCATGGATTCACACTAATCGAAATGAGGTTAAGTATACCCTAATCAATGTATGATCTTGCAGAGCACTAATATAGGAATCATATTGAACAATTCCCATAATAAGAGTAACTCTATACCACAACCACTTAATCAACTTCCCACTAAACTGATCTTATAAGAGTCTCGTCTTTTGAAAGCCAAGACTGAATCTAACCTTCAGGCCTACTACTGAAATTCTACCCAGTGCTGTAACTCCATTATACCCAAATAATATTATAAAGGTACCATCATGCTTCCATTGTCCCACTTTGATCATAATAATCCCACCATCATACTCTATCTGCATCCTCCTCTCCTGGATATCCAAACTGAAAAATATGTAAAATTTGAATACACCACCATAGATAATAGCCTACATAGGCATCCAACTGAAGGCTACCATCCCGCTACCATGTACTATTTTAAATATAGGAAAAGGAAGTATTTCTTGATTACTGGTCACGACTCTAGGATTCTCATGAAATCCAATCACTCCCTCAAGAGATATCTCCATCTCCCATACTATCCTATCACCAACCCAGTTGAAACAACTGAGTCTAAGAGTGATCCCAGGGTCCCAAATAAACCTGAGAAATGCACAATACCTATTGCATCAATCTCTACACTGCATAATATCCACCCAAAGAGCCTCCTATAGTATCCCAAGCCATCAAGTAGGAAAAAAATGTATCCCTCCATCATAAGGTCTCCCTCCTAGGAAACTAATCCACTACTCCACATGGATAGGCTTCTGAAGGAGATGGATGGATCCACCTCTTGTGCCAGCAGCTAAACTGTTGAACCAAGTAATTCTAGGATCCTACCACCTATGATGCAACCTTTTGATCATCAGTGTCATCCAAAACACTTCATCATTCTGAAGGATTCCAGGATCCCACCTCCAAATTTGAAGTTCATCGCTCACAATGCTTATTGGAACCTCTGTGAGCCTCTCCAATAGAAAATGAAGCTTTTGTTGTGCAACTTGCACACCGGAACTATGGCACACATCAATGCCACATGTCCCATCCAACTGACTAAGGTGAGTCTCCCATGTCTTTCCATGAATAATGAAGGCATCAGACAACAACCATAGATGCCTCTACTGCTACTCACAAGACTGAAAAGGGGACTAGTGTTCCAAAAAACCATCTACTAATGCAAGTTGAACTCAACCTCTCTTGTGTCTCCATCTTTGTTATGGACCTATACACCCAATCCTTGTATGCACCTACTCTGATGGCTAGTCCATACAAAGTGTACACATCTGCCTCCTCCATGACTAATTAGTCTCTCTCCCATAGAGGCAACTCATGATCCTCTTGATGCAAAACAAGTACTTGGCCAACATTCTCCATTTCAACTCTCTCCTCAAGTACCTACAAATATAAATGCTCTTCATGTTCAACCCTCACATCAAGCTCATCCATCAACTTAGGAATGTCACCAACCATACACAACTGACTATTTTCCATGTAGGATGGAGGATGTAATACACTCAACTTCTCATGAAGTTGATCAATATGCATATCTAACTCTTTAAAGGCCTCATGTGTTCTCTTCAAATAACCATGGGTGATCTCAAGCTCATGAGTGATCCTTTATGCTTGTTCTTCTTCTCCTAGTGCACCATGGTACATTTCAGCAAGAGAAGATGATCTCTATCAGAAAGAAAGTGTAGGTAGTTTACCTTCATGACTATCACTACCTTCCAAATTAATTCAAAATCTACAAGGGAAGATTCTACTTTAAAACTATCATCTGTCCCTGAATCTATCCAACAACAATTTTTCCCCAAGGCAGTTGTGTCATCAAAACATTTCATGGATGTCCTAATTTATTCTTTGCTTACCTTCAACTTCCCTACAAGAAAATGTTGCTCATGGGGAAATTCATTCACTAAATTTTTTTATTTGTTTCCTTGTAGCCACTTTATACCCAAAACTTATGTCATTTTCACATCTTCTAATGGTTGAGATAAAAAAAAATCAAATTGCTTCTGGCATGAATCCGAAACAAATATTTCATCTTCAACTTCTAAATCTAGAATGCCAATATTATAAGAC
Organism: Larix kaempferi; assembly: GCA_027924585.1. Lineage (NCBI taxonomy): Eukaryota > Viridiplantae > Streptophyta > Pinopsida > Pinales > Pinaceae > Larix > Larix kaempferi. The sequence goes on from BSBM01000185.1 coordinate 10,189,694, forward strand.
TCTACAAGATTATCATTCTTACATGAAATGGCTGCTATATCATGCTGCTGCAAGGAAATACGACTACTGGAAAAATCATACTTGTATCCATACCTTTGGGTTACAACTTCATTAATCCTTTTAATAGTGATGTCTATTTCACCCACATAGAGACTTGTGTAACCTTTAGTGGATTATCTTCCATAAAAAACCACAATATCCACAGCTTCATGAACTATTGCTAGGCCTTATCATATCCACCTTTCCTATGTATCACTAGTTGTAGGATCAGTTTTTTGTTCTTCATGTTCATCTCCTACACATCTTCCTTCCATTTTGCAGCCATCATGAGGTGCCTTGCACTCCTCATGGAATGATTCTCCTTGTAGCTCACCACTTGTAAGACTAGGTATCTCATAGTTTGGACAAGTGGAACAACATATTTATTCCTTCAATGGATTGCATATCCTCTCATTTTCAGTTGAAATCTGAATAATGACCCTGGGTTCACTTCTTTATGAACCAATCTTATCAGAAGAACCCTTGGATGCTCTCTTTCTGAAGGAACCAAACATCCTAACCATAATTCTTAATGCAAATAATTCTGGTAGTAAGGATTCACACTCCTATAATCTATGCTCTAGATATTGTTGTAAATTTTCTGGTTTCCTTAGTAACTTCTCATGGTTCTTCCTTAACCTTCCCCATTCAATTTTCTCCTCCTCTATGGCCGAGGAAAGACAAAAATGGGGTAACATTCTACCCTTTACAAGACTAGCCATTGAAGAAAATTCCTCTTCAACATTGTATATGTTGTCACAAAAGGAGTGATCCCACTCATTTGGATCATGAAAACCTCCATCCATTCTTTCATATCTTTCATTTTCATCCACCAAATGATTGAAACCATATTAAAAAAATTACTCTTCTCATGATAAGCTCTCATCAATCTCTCATGCATCCAATTCCAACCCGTCATCACTCAGTACATCCATGTCTATGATCCTTCTTCAAAGTTTTTATTTAGTTCTCCTAGCTATCGAGGAACATGATCTAATACCAATGTAATGCACCCAGTTAAAAATTTAGGCACATTAACTTCAACTTTCCAATAGAGTAAATTGATCCCCAAACTTATCCAAACAATGGCTTTATTATATTTATCAGAATATGAATAATATGGTGCAACCCAAATGCATACTGTCAAACCACTCTGTTGTGCCCAAAAAGGTCTGAAATATCACCATTGTAATAATCTCGATCCAAAATCAAAGCAATCAACCCCAATGAAACCCCAGAGAATCATTGGATTCAAAACTAGGAGCACTAGCTCAAATCTGTCCACACCAAATAATGAGTTCCCAACTCTTCCCAAACATCCCCTAACTCACTCGAATTTGACCCAATCAGATTCCGAGGCAACCAAACACATATAATATGACCATTAACATACATCAGATAAATGTATGGAACATAACATTCTACCCAACACTAAAATGTATCCTATTTAAGAAATATTTCAGGAATATTTCGTATTGTGGGCATAAATTTTCGCTTGTAACTTGGAATTGGGCATAATTTGGACCGTTGGAAAGCTATTGAAATTATCTACAACTTTTATGTTTTTAGTTTTCTCTAATTCCTTATCATTTTTTAGATGCACACATTTTAGTAAAAAAAGCATCTTTCAAAAGATGCTTTTAAATATTCCAGGAATCTTTCCCACATCTCACAAATGGTAATAAATCAAAGAAAAATAAAAACATAAAAGTTGTAGATAATTTCAAGATATTTCCAACGGTCCAAAGTTTTCCCAATTCCGAGTTACGAGTAAAACGTTATTCCCAAAATACGAAAGATTCCTGGAATATTTACGTTTTTTCTTATTTATGATACATTTTGGCCTGGGTAATTCCTTATGAAGATTTGAACATTAAAACTTAAGAATACATTGGCATTTCTAACTGGGTTGCGCAAGCATAAATGTATAGATTAACTGAACGGTAAAATGATCATAACTCGGGTAGATGGAAACCTTTTTGTGTGAGATAAACGTGTTTCCTACTGGAAAAGACACTCCCGATGCAATGGAACAAGTATCACAACGTGGAAGCAGTCATAAATGGTCGAACCATAGGATGAATTTCGAACCACTTAAAACCGGTACAAGATTAAGAACACCCCCAACTATAGAACTTCCAAACCAAACCCAAATGCTTCCAAACACATACAAATCAAGGAAAGTGGATTAATAACAGACACTAAGATCTCTTATGGAAGTTTCATTCCAAGATATTAATTTTACACAACCACACTTTAACATATCTACTCATAGATAAAAATTTACTCATAGATTATCCAATGCTTGCATATTGGACAATGTATGGGGAAAAACACCGTGATTTTTATCATGAATGTGTTAGGATAATTAATACTCCATCCTTGTCCTACCTAGCATTATTTATTTTTTACCTAGTATTTGATGATTTCATTTGCCCCATAGTGGTGTGAAAATGTCATCTAGAATCCATCAGCCACCTAATCCTCCCTGCACGCATCATTTTAGGACCACTTAAGTCAATTCCCAATATTTTAGGATCCAACTCAGTGTTCCAGTTTAGTCCACCTGAGTTAGCTGACTCTTGTGGGGGGTTTATTCTCCGATTGCCACTTATTTTGGCCTCATGTGCCCTTTTCTAAGTGATTTTCATGACAAACTGACCAATGCGCCCTCCTTGGTTATTTAATTGATTGTGTCTTCAGTTAACTGAGTTTAGGTTCAATTGAGTTGAGTTTGGGTCTTCTGGAGCACTCCAATGGTGACAATTCCTATGCTAGACACACCAAGCCTCGAATTCTTCCAAGTGATTCGAATTCTCTCCATTGTAACATCATTGTTGACTATATTGATTATTGGATCATGTGGCATTATTTTGTTTATATCTGAGTTCTCATGCATGTTCATTTGTCTGCACATTTTTACTGCAATTTTCACTGTAACTCAATTTATCTACTCATTCTTTCATTGTGAGGTATACTCAGATCCATGATCTGTTGTGATTTAGAATTTCACATGGTATCATATCTTAGTGAGTGTAGGTTAAAAAGTTGATTTTAGTAGTGCACTAGAAGCCTCTGGATTTCCACAACAAATCCTGGTGCTATTGCATTGAATTCACTGGAGAAATCCTTTCAGGTCTATCTAGGTGTGAAGGAACCGAATAAAAGTGCCTATTTTCCTACATCAGTGCTCATTAGTAGTCTCTCCAAAAATTGAGAGTCTTTTGTAGGTTATTGAAAGTTTTTCAGTGCAACAATAGTAACAGTATCCCATCGTATTCGCTCCAACATTTCTAATGGATAATTCAAATGCTCCTCTCTCTCCTAGGATCCTGACACCCTTCAATTATTTTGATTGGATGGATGATATGCAGATGGTCTTGCGCAACAAGTCACTGTACAAGGTAATGATGGGAAAGGAGGTCAAACCTCAAGCAGTTGTTGAGAATTCCAAGTATCTGAATAGATTGGATGAAGCATTTGGTTTCATGTGTATTCATATTTCCAAATATCTACTCTTCCACCTCGATGGATTGAAGACTCCAAAAGAGGTTTGGTTGAAGTTGGAGACTCTTCGGAAAACAAGATGAGATAAGGGGCCATATTTTGGAGAATGATTTGATTTCTCTTCAACCCATTAGTTTCAAAACCATCCAACAATTATTTTCCAAATTCAAATCTTTGGTCATGTAATGCAAGTAGTGTGGCATTGAGAAGAATGATGAGCAGTTGGTGCTATCCATTCTGAGCAAGCTAGGTCATGAGTTATCCATATTTTTTTCTACATTCCATTTAGGGAGATTTTCAATCCCTAGTTAGAAAATGTCATCCTTAGATGTTTTCACCAAATCTCTCATCCAAGAAAAAGACAAATTGATTCAGATGGGAACCTTGAAGTCCTCCAAAAAACAACCTCTTGTGGCTGGAGATTCAAAAAGTGCGAATGCAAAAGGGAAGCAAAAGGGAAAAGAGAAGAAGCAATCTGAACCTAAGCAGAATGCCAAGTCTAGTCCATCGGAAGGAGCCTCCATGTCTAAGAAGGAAAAACAAAGAAATTTGAGAAATCCAAGTGTACATACTGCAATAAGGGTAACCATCCTAAGAGTTCTTGTATGAAGAATACCATAGATCAAATGAAAAAAAAGGAACAACATAACATTTCCCTCCTTGAAGGAGCAAGTAACATTGATTCGGGTGGCAAGTCAGAAGATCATGAGAGATTACATGCATTGAAGGCTGGATTCTCACAATCCCAAGCTTTTCTTATTGGTTCTAGAACCTCCAACCACATGGTTTCCTCCAGAGAGACATTTTCTTCATTAGATCTCACCGATGGACCTATCATAAAATTGGGAGATGACTCTCAAATATTTGTTGAAGGGAATGTCACCATACAGCTTGAGCATGGAAAGTTCAACAATGTGGTATATGTGCCTTCTCCAACAGCTAATTTGTTGTCTGTATATTATATGACACACACAGTTTCGCCAAATAAAGTAGTATTTGGACCTGACACAGTTGAGGTTGCAGAGATCTCATCTGGGAAGTTGATAGCCAAAGGAGTTGAAAACCATGCCTACAAGGCATATGAGTTATCTTGCTTCTTTCCATACTCACATCAAAGTGCTCTCTTGACTCATGCACATGAGACAAGAAGGATCTTGCATGAAATATTCAGACACCTAGACTTCAAATACCTACAACAGTTGTACAAGGAAGAGATGGTTGAAGGTTTTCCAAACATAAAGTTCTCTCAAGGAATCTGCAAAGTTTGCTTGATAGGGAAGCACCCAGAGTGAAATTATGATGTTGGGAAGGAAAACAGAGCTTCCTCCATACTAGATCTGATTCATAGTGATGTTTCAGGACCGATGCCCACTGCTTCAATCAATGGATATAGATACCTTCTGACCTTCATTGATGACTACTCTAGGTTCTGTTGGATCTACTTTCTCAAACATAAATATGAGGTATTCGAAAGATTCAAAGTTTTCAAAGCCTTACTTGAGAACACTGTTGGAAGGAATATCAAGGCACTCATATCAGATAATGGAAGGGATTACATCAAGAAGGAGTTGTACCATATATTTTCTTTCGAATATCTTCAAATGCAACATTTTGTCCCATACACACCACAAAAAAATGGTGTAGCAGAGAGGAATAATAGGACATCGAAAGAGATGGCTACCTGCTTGCTTGAAGCAAGATATCTCCCATCGAATCTCTGGGAAAAAGAAGTGAATGGTGCCACATACATTCAGAATAGGGTATCCCAAAAATATGTTGACAAGGTCACTCCATTCGAAGCATTGAAGGGACACAAACCTGATGTCTCTCATTTGAGGGTTTTTGTATCCAAGGAATGAGCCAAAATCCCCTCCGACAAGAGGAAAGAACTTTAACCTCAAAGTAGTGAATGAATTCTTCTTTGATATGCAGAAGATGAAAAATCTTACAAACTGATGGATATTGAAACCAAGATATGCTTCATTGAAAGAAGTGTCCAATTCAATGACGATTCATTGCATAATCTACAACTAGTTGAAGAAGAATGTATAATTGATCTACCTATTCCATTTACTACTAATGGTGTTTCTACAGGTGATCCAAATTCAGATTCCGAAGAATAAGATCAATATGATTCAGATAGAGATATTGAGTATGAAGATCTAGCATATTCAGATCCAAATCAAGCACCTACTCCCAATACAAATCCTAAATGGGCTCAAAAGCTTATTGAGGCAGCTGGGGACATTACTGGAGATCCATCTGACTACAAAAGAACAAGATCTCAATACCAATATGGAAACATTGCACTTTTACATACATATCCACTTCTCCCTGAGAGGTGCTTCATGATGGTGGGGTCTGATCCATAGTCTTACAAAGAGGCTTTCCATGATCCGAGATAGCAAGTAGCCATGGATGAAGAATATGAGTCACTGCAGAACAATGAGACATGGGATCTTGTCTCCCTTACCCCAGGGAGGAAACTAGTTTGGTGCAAATTGATCTACAAAACAAAGCTTGCATCTAATGGATCTACAACCAAGTACAAGGCTTGGTTGGTTGCAAAGGGTTACTCACAAGTTCAAGGTTTGGACTACAATGAGACATTCACTCATGTAGAAAGAATGGATTCAGTAAGGGTTGTTTTGGCCATTGTAGCTTCAAATGAATGGGAGGTACATCACATGGATGTAAAGAGTGCCTTCTTGCATGGTGACTTAGAAGAAGAGATTTACATGAAACAACCTGAGGGGTATACTGATGATATTTCCTTGGTATGCATACTGAGGAGATCACAGTATGGGCTCAAGCAAGCCCCAAGGGCATGGTATGCAAATATGGATTCCTTTTTACTGTCACAAAAGTTTGAAAGGTGAAAATATGATTGCAATGTTTACATGCAACAAAGAGAGGATGTCTACTGTTGATTATTTTGTATGTGGATGAATTGCTCATCACTGGTGAATCTGCTACTGGATTGAAGCACATCAAGTCTTCCTTGAACAAAGAATTTGCTATGACAATTGTAGGACTATTAAAATAATTCATTGGTCTTGAAGTAACTCAAAATGCTTCAGGGATCATGATTTCACAATCAAGGTATGCATCTGATTTACTGACAAGGTTCCATATGGCTGATTGCAAAGACACATATTTTCCCTTCCTATATGGCATTAGATTGGAAGAAGGTGGTTCCCCTCCTTTGGTTGATAGAACTCTTTATAGATAGTTGATAGGTAGCTTGTTGTATTTGGCACATTCAAGAGCATATTTATCATATGTTTTTGGTGTTGTGGCTAGGTACATGCAGGAGCCACATGAGCTGCATTGGAAAGCAGCTAAGAGGATCTTGCACTATGTGCAAGGTACGAGAGAGTTTGGTATTCATTATTCTGCTAGTGCTCAACTAGATCTGGTTGGTTTTACTGACTCGGACTGGGTTGGAGACAATACTGATAGGAAGTCTACTTCAGGGTACATATTCGTGTTGGGATTAGTACCAATCTGTTGGTTAAGCAAGAAGCACTTTCTTCACCAGAGGTGGAGTACAGAGGGGCTGTGAATGTAGCTATCCAGGTAGTTTGGTTGCATGCGATATTGACATAGTTTGGCATTCACACTTCTCCTTCAATAGACCTTTTTTGCGATAATCAAAGTGCCATCAGGATCTCCAGTGACTCAGTTCATAAGGAAAGGACCCAACATATTAAGGTTCACATGCACTACATCAGGGAGCTAGTGCACAACAGGACCATCTTACTGCATTATTTTCCTACATAGTAGATGATTGCAGACATATTCATTAATTTTTTCACTCAGAAGATATTTATTTATCTAAGACATTTACTTGGTGTAAATGTTGTTTGAGCTCCCTGCTATCCTATTTTGAGGGGGGGGGTTTCCATGAGGTTTTCCACATTTCCTTGGTTCATGGAAAATTATTTTATTTTCATCATTTATTTGATTGTATGGGTGACATTTGGTCTTAGTAACCAGGGCCCAGTATGCACAAGTTTGTATTAAGGGGGGGGTGTTAGGATAATTAATACTCCATCCTTGTCCTACCTAGCATTATTTTTTTCCTAGTAGTTGATGATGTCATTTCCCCCCTAGTGGTGTGCATATTTCATCTAGGATCCATCATCCACCTAATGCGCCCTGCATGCATAATTTTAGGACCACTTAATTTAGTTCCCTATATTTTAGGAGCCAACTCAGTGTTTTAGTTCAATCCACCTAAGTTAGCTAACTCTTGTGGGGGGTTTATGCTCCAATTTCAATTGATTGTGGCCTCACGTGTCCTTTTATGAGTGATTTGCATGAAAAAATCACCAATTCAACCTCCTTGGTCAGTTAAATGATTTTGTCTTCAGTTAACTGAGTTTAGTTTTAGTTGAATTGAGTTTGGGTCTTTCGGAGCACTTCAGTGGTGACAACTCCTATGCTAGACATACCGAGACTCAAATTCTCCCAAGTGATTCAAATTATATCCACTGTATCATTGTTGACTATATTGATTATTGGATCATGTGACATTATTCTTTTCCTATCTGATTTCTCATGCATGTTCAATTGTCTGCACATTTTTACTGCAATTTTCATTGTAACTCTATTTCTCTGCTCATTCTTTCTCTGTGAGGTATACTTAGCTCCATGATCTGTTGTGATTTAGAATTTCACAGAATGGAACATTGTCAGAGAGTAAATCAATATCTTCTATAGAAGCTCGAAATAAAGAGGAATATATGCCATAAAATGGAGAGAAATTCTCGCTAGAGAACCATAGAGAAAAGAGGGAGAGTTACTATTCCAAATGAGTTCTTTCCTTCCATTGTTGCACCATCCGCAAGCAATATTTTGATCCCAAGTGCACCCTCCATCAAATATGAGTGATATACATCCATTATACAGGTTTTCATGATATTTGGACAGCCATGGGTGTGCCCTCCTCAAAAATAAAGAACCACAAACATTATACTCTTGGAAACACCACAAATCGACATTGCTACTAATTGGAACTAAAACAAACCAACATGAACTCAAATCAACTACTGTTAATTTTTCATAATTTACTTCAATATGATCTAGGATCTTATCTGAGAGAACAACATGTACAACATATCTACAGCATATCAATCATGGACACAATAATGCAAGCACACAAGAGACACAAAGTTTACTTGGGGAAAACCATAAAGGTGAAAAACCCCAATAACTTCCTTAGAGATAGATAGAGCAATGATACAACCCAAGCATAAGAGATAGACACCTCCTAGCAACAGATTATCCTCCTCCACAAGTGCACCACTCTCCAAAGAGTGTGTGAGAGAATAGAATGATGAAATAGAGTGCCTTCCGCACTCTATTTATACTTGACTTGACTTGCCTAATAACATTTACTAGGTCGGCCTCAACTTAACCACATAACACAATGCTGACTGGGACGACACCCAATAGGGTGGTCTAATAACCCTTTGACCCACATGGCCGACCCCCAATAGGGTGGTCTAATAACCCTTTGATCCACATGACTTATACAGGGCCGACCCCAACAAGGTGGTCTAATAACCCATCAAGTATAAGTTACGACACTTACAATATAAATGACGATACTTCCATATAGAGGAATAATAACATCTCTATAGGAGTACAATATACATATATGAAATACATTCCGAAGTTACATATACATCAACAACTACTGGTAATTGAACATGGACATGAACATCTACAATAAACTCTGTATATAAATATGAAGGTGAATTCTCCTCTCAATAATCAACTGCAATGAAGCTCGGTGAAGAGATCTAGATGATCTCCTCCTCTCTACCAACTAGGGTGGAATATTTCACCACCGAAACTAGTTTACAAATGCAAGGTGAACATCTACCAAGCTTGAAAATCCATAAGAGCTTGGAAATCAGAATTCCCAAAATCCATTTTCCAAGAGGCCTGAATCCTTTTTATAGACTCCATTGAGCCCTTCCTCCCTCATTCTCGGAATCTCTCACAAAATATTAATAAATATTATTTTCATGAGAATGATACCTTGGAACTCATTTACTTACTCTCTAATGTTATTTGAACAAATAATACCTTCACATTCCTTTGCAATTCAAATTAGAGAGGATTAGCTTGATTTGGGGGGAGTTACGCTATCATGTGGGTCCACTCTCTCCTCTACCACCCTCCTTGGCTAAATTTAGGACCTGCAACATGCCATAGGTTATCATAAGTTGTCATAAGCTGTCATAGGACCTAATTCTTCTCATAATCTACCATAAGATTCATTTTGGGAGTTACACTTCCATAAGTGTGCCCTCACTGGATATTTTTAGCCTTGGTCAGCATTCATGAGATCCTTGGGAGTTACTCCTCCACAAGCACGCCCTTCCTTTTCTATTCTTAGCCCAGGGAGTTACATGTCATAATATTCCTTCATTATTATCCTTCTTCCACATTGGATGGGGGAGTTACACCTTATGTGGGGGCCCAATTCACCTTCCTATGCGCCCTCCTTGTCTAATTTAATATAATGTTGTATTAATCACAAATATTGGACTTCATATATTAAAAATTTATGGCTCGCAACTCCCCCTTAATAATTTCTCATGAACTTTACCAATTGAATTAGGCCATGCATTCGCTAGTCTAATGGAATGGCCCAATGTAAAAATTTGGGGACATGACAGTCCTCCCCGCCCAAGATTTATTGTCCCCAAGAAATTTAAAACTTGGTGTGGTATTTCCTATGCTTCTTCCCCAACTTATGCTCATTAATTTTTCAACCCCATTCCTTAGTGTTGATTGTCCATAAGGTTGCAATTTCAAATGGATCAAGTTATCAGCTCTACATCCCACAAAATGAACCACACTAAGGCTGAAAATGATGTCATGGCTCCAACCTAGTTGAAAGGAGGTGAAGTATACCCTAATCAATGTATAGTCCTACACAACACCGGCATAGGAAGCCTCCTGACAAATCCCATAAGAATAGTAACTCTATATTGCAACCAATCAATAAAATCCTCACTAAATTGATCTCCTAAGAGTCTCATCTTGTGAAATCCAAGATTGACTCTCAACTTCAGGCATGCTTCTAAAAGTATACCCAACACTACAAATCCAACATCCCCAACTAATATTATAAAGGGACCGTCATGCTTCTGCTGCACCACTCTGATCATAATCTCCCACTATCATACTATGTTTGCATCCTCCTCTCTCCGATATCCAAACTGAAAAATATGTAAAAACTAAATCCACCACCATAGATAATGGCATGCATAGGCATCCAAGTGAAGGATACCATCTTGATTCAATACTCTATTTTGAATATAGGAAAAGAAAGTATGTCCTGATCACTGGCCATGACTCTGGGCTACTCATGAAATCTAATCATCCCCTCAAAATTAGCTCCATGTCCCCTACTATCCTATCACCAAAACAACTGAAGCAACTTAGTCCAAGAGTGATCCCATGGTCCCAAATGAACCTAAGAAATGCAGAGTGCCTACTGCATCCATCTCTTCATGTCATAGTCTCCACCCAAAAACCTCTTGTAGTCTCCCAAGCCAACAAGTAGGAAAAAAATGTATCCCTCCATCATAAGGTATCCCACCTAGGAAACTAATCCACTGCTCAACATAGATAGGATCTTGAAGTATATGGTTGGATCCACCTCTTGTGCCAGTTGCTAAACCATTGAACCAATTAATTCCAGGATCCTACCACCTATGTTGCAACCCTTCAATCATCAGTGTCATTCAAAACACTCCATCATTATGAAGGATGCCAGGATCCCACCGCCAAATTGGAAGTTCATCACTCCAATGCTTATTGGAACCTCTGCGAGCCTCTCCAATAGAACATGAAGCTCCTCTTGTGAAAATTGCACACAAGAGCTATGGATCACGTTAATGTCACCTATCCCATCCATATGACTCAGCTAAAACTCCCATGTATTTCCATGAATAATGAATGCATCAAACAACAACCATAGATGCCTCACCTACTGCTCACAAGACTGAAAAGGGACTAGTGTGCCAAACATCCCTCTACCAATGCAAGTTGAACTCGACCTCCCTTGTGTGCCCATATTTTTTATGTACCTATCCACCCAATCCATGTATGCACCTATTCCTCTGCTAGTTGGTCCATAAAAAATGTACACATCTGCCTCCTCCATGACTAAGTCTCTCTCCCATAGAGGCAGCCAATGATCCTCCTAATGCAAAAAAAATACTTGGTCAACATTCTCCATGTCAACTCTCTCCTCAAGTACCTAGAAATATAAATTCTTTTCATGTTCAACCCTCACATGAGGATCATCCATCAACTCAAGACTATCACCAACAATACACAATTGACTATCTTCCATGTAGGATGGGGGATGTAATACACTCAACTTCTCATGAATTTGATCAATATGCATCTTTGATTCTTGAAAGTCCTTTTGTGTCCTCTTCAAATAACCATGGGTGATATCAAGCTCATGAGTGAGCCTATCGACTTATTCTTCTTCTTCTCCTAGTGCACCACGGTACATTTCAGCAAGCAAGAGAAGATGATCTCTATCAAAAAGCAAGTGTAGGTAGTTTTCCTTCATGATTGCCACTGCCTTTCGAACTGCTTCAAAATATGCAAGGGAATATTCTACTTTCAAACTATCATTTGTCCCTCAAGTTTTCCAACAACAATCTGTCACCAAGGCATTTTTGTCATAAAAATTTTCATGGCTATCCTAATTTCTTTCCTTACCTTCAACTTCCCTACAAAAAATGGGATCATGGGGAAATTCCTCCACTAAATTTTTTGATTTGTTTCCTTGTAGCCACTCTATGCCCAAAAATTGTGTCATGTTCACATATTCCAATGGTTGAGATAAAAAATTAGATTGCTTGTGGCATGAATCCACTACACATAATTCATCTTCAACTTCCAAATCTAGAATACCAACATTAGAAGACTCCACAAGTCTATCATTCTTACATGAAATGGTTTCTATATCATGTTGCTGCAAGGAACTAGGACTGCTGGAAAAATCATAATTACTTTCATACCTTTGGGTTACGGCTTCATAATCCTTTTAATAGTGATCTCTATTTCACCCACGTAGAGACTTGAGTACCCTTTAGTGGATTCTCTTCCATAAAAAACCATAGTATCCACAGCTTCACGAATTGTTGCTAGGCCTTCTCTTATTCACCTTTACTCTGTATCCCTAGTTGTAGGATCGATTTCTTTTTCTTCATGTTCATCTCCTACGCATCTTACTTACATTTTTCATCCATCATGAGGTGACTTGCGCTCATCGCGGAGTGATTCCCCTTGTAGCTCACCACTTGTAGGACTAGGTATCTCACTATTTGTACAAGTGGAACATCATAGTTCTTCATTCAATGGAATGTAGATCCTCTAGTTTCAATTTGAAGGATGAAAAATGACCATGGGTTCACTTATTTTTGAACCAATCTTAATAGAATAACCCTTGGATGCTCTCTTTGTGAAGGTACCAAACATCCTTGCCATAATTCTTGATGCAGATCATTCAAGTAGTAAGGATTCAAACTGCTACAAGTTATGCTCTAGATCTTATTGTAACTTGTCTGGTTTCTTTAGAAAATTCTCATGGTTCTTACATAACCTTCCCCATTCAACTTTCTCCTCCTCTATGGCCGAGCTATGACGACAATGGGGTAACATTCTTCCCTCTATAAGACTAGCCATTGAAAAAACTTCCTCTTCAACATTGTATATGTTGTCACAAAAGGAATCATCCCACTCATTTGGATCATGCAAAGCTCTATCCATTTTTTTAGCTCTTTCATTTTCATCCACCAAATAATTGAAACCATCTTCAGAAAATGACTCTTCCCATGATAAGCTCTCCCCACGCTCCCCTGCATCCAGTCCCAACTCGTCATCACCTAGTACATCCATGTCTGCAATCCTTCTTCAAAGTTTTTATTTAGTTCCCATAGTTGTCAAGGAACATGCTCTGATACCATTGTAATGTACCCAATTAAAATTTTTGGCACATTAACTCCAACTTTCCAATAAAGAGTAAATTGATCCCCAAATTTATCTAAACAATGGCTTTATTATATTTACCGGAATATGAATGATATGGTGCATCCCAAATGTATACTATCAAGCCATTGCAAGGTTCCCAATAAGATCTAAAATATCTCCACTATAATATTCTCGATCCAAAATAATATCAATCAACCCCATTTCAACCCTGGAGAATCACTGGATTCGAAAATAAGAGCACTGGCTCAAATCTGACCACACTAAACACTGGGTTTCTAGCTCTTCCCAAACAACCCCTAAAACACTCGAATTTGACCCAATCAAATTCTAAGGGACCCAAACACATCTAATTTGACCATTAACATACATCAGAGAACTTTATGGAATCTTTGAACATTAAAATTTAATACTACACTAGCATTTCTAATTGGGATGTGAAAGCATAAATGTACAGATTAACCAACCGATCAAATGATGAAAAATTTGGTACACATAAACTTTTTTGAGTGAAATAAAAAGTGTTTCCTACTAGAAACGACACTCCCAATGCAATGGAATAGGTCTCACAACCCATACAAACTTATAAATGGTCGAACCAGAGGATTACGTTCAACCCACTTAACATTGGTACAAGATTAAGAACACCCCTAGCTATAGAACTTCCTAACAAAACCAAAATGCTTCCAAACATATCTGTATTGATCCAAAAGGATTACTAACATACACCATGGAATCTTATGGAAGTTTCATGCCAATATATTAATTTTACACAAGCACAAATTTAACATATCTACTCATAGATTAACCAGTGCTTTCATATTGGACAACATATGGGGAAAAACACTCTGTTTTTTATTATGAATGGAACATTATTAGAGAGTAAATCAATGGAATCTATAGAATCTTTAAATATAGAGGAATATATTCCACAGAATGGATAGAAATGGATTCTATATAACCATAGATAAAAGAGGGAGAGTTATTGTTCCAAATGAGTGATTTTCTTCCATTGTTGCACCCTCCACAAGCAATATTTTGACCCCAACTTGCAGATATTACACCTAAAGTGTGCCCTCCATCAAATATGAATGATATAAATCCAATGGAGTAGTCTTAATTATATTTAGATAGCCACAGGTGCGCCCTCCTCAAGCAGAAACCACCACAAATACTATACTCCTGGAAACACCACAAATCCACACTCCTACTAACTAGAACTCAAACACACCAACATGAAATCAAATCGGATACTGAAAACAAACATAAAAATATACAATAAAATATGTATATTAATATGAAGGTGGCTTCTCCTCTCAATAATTAATTGCAATGAATTCCGATGAAGAGATCTGGATGATCTCCTCCTCTCTACCAGCTAGGGTGGAATATTTCACCACCGAAACTAGTTTACAATTGCAAGGGGCACATCTCCCAAGCTTGAAAAGCCACAAGATCTATCCTATTAAAAAATAAAAAAATTTCCAAAATCCCTTTCCCAAGAGGCTTACATCCTTATTATAGACTCCATTGAGCCCTTTCCCTCTCATTCTAGAATTCTCTCACAAAATATTAATAAATGTTATTTTCATGAGAGAATGATACCTGGGAACTAATTTACTTCCTCTCTAGTTTTATTTGACCAAATAATACCTTCATCTTCCTTAGCAATTCGAATTAGAGAGGCTTAGCTTTATTTTGAGGAAGTTACATTATCATGTGAGCCCACTCTCTCCTCTAGCGCCCTCCTTGGCTAAATTTGGGACCTGCATCATGTCATAGGCTATCATAAGTTTTCATAAGCTGCCATAGGACTTGATTCTTGTCATAAGTTGTCATAAGATTCATTTTTGGAGTTACACTTCTACAAGTGCACCCTCACTGACTATTTTTAGCTTGGGTCAACATTCATGAGATCCTTGGTAGTTACTCCTCCACAAGTTCACCCTTCCTTTGCTATTCTTAGCCCAGGGAGTTACATTTCATAAGGTTCATTCATTATCATCCTTCTTCCACCTTGGATGGGGGAGTTACACCTCATGTGGGGGCCCAATTCACCTTCCTATGTGCCCTCCTTGTCTAATTTAATCCACATTTAATCTAATGTTGTATTAATCACAAATATTGGACCTCATACATTACAAATTTATGGCCCACATCACCCCCTTAATAATTTCTCATGAACTTCACCAAGTGACTTAGGCCTTGAATTCCCTAGTCTAATAGAGTGATCCAATGTAAAAATTTGGGGACATGACATGGTCTATGTCTCAGCTATGATTACAATACACGAAAATAAATTGTCTTCAACTTTTCATCTGAGTTGGATTTCTTCTTTCTCTTCTTCCAAACTATGAATAGTTCTACTCTGGTAGAGAATGAAACACTCAATATTGTTTCTTTTGCCACAACATAGTTAACCACCCTTCATTTGAAATACGTTCTTCATCATAATTTTGTACTAGTGCTTTATATGCATCTTCATCTATAACTGGCTTTGCCTGAACATTAACATATTCATCTTAATCATTGTCCACTTACATAGTGGGATGTAATTCTTCTTCTATTGGATTCACTTCATCAAGGTATGCTGCTTCATTGGTAGTTTCTTCATATTCTTCATCATCAATATTTGTTGGATCCACTAAATCAATGGTTACTTCATTGGAAGCTTCACCATCATAGGTTGCTACATTGGAAACTTCATATTTAGCATCATGACTATCATCCACATGTGACTCAACATGGTGGGATTCACTATCTTCAGATGATGTAGATTCACCTTCAACTTCATGAACTTCCTCATGCTCTTGCTCTATTGCATGCATAGATTCTTCCTCTAGTGTGGAAACATTTTGTAAGATGTTGCTCCCCCTTTCACTATACTTTATTTCCATAATACTCCAAGCTTCCTCAACGCTTATTGCTTCTTCAATATTGGGTAATATTCTCTCATCTAAGCAGTGTCGAATGAGAAACAATGTTAAAATATCATGCTTCTTTTTATTTTCCTCATAGGAGGGTTTTGCACACCCCTTCAACACAATGTCCCATAAGTATTATGCACGTAACCGACTCTTCATTTTAATAATCCACATATCCCCTATTACTCAGTGCACAAATTTTCCTCAGTACAAATTTTTTTGGCTTTTTGTTTTAATAAAATTATATGTGATATTTTTATTCACTGCACAAATTTTCCATTACTAATACACATGGATCTCTTCTTCACTTTCAGCTCTTACGCTGGACCTCATATCTCCGTTTTTCTTTCCAAATAAAAATATATATGCAACACTTCTCTGTTTTATTTTTGACCAATGTAAAAAGAAAATACATGTAAAATTCTTACTCACATAATCACATCACTTAAGTATGCGAGTTCCATGAGGATGGTTTGTAAGATTCTTAATCTCGATGTTCCTTTCTTTCAATCGCTTGACGACTTCCCTCACCAAATTTCTCACGTGGCCACAATCCTATAGCTTTATTTTTCCAATGTCGATCCTCCTCACAGCTTCCTCTTCACACTGGCAGAATGTGTGATAAAACTTTTCTTCACTCTTAGAGTTTGTTCTGCAAACTATCACTTCTTCGAATTCTGCTTTCTTCACTATAGCTCAGCTTGGACTTAGTTCCAACGATAATTTCAGTGACAGGTGAGAAACATAAGTTTTCCCATGACTGTTCAATTTGTTTGAGACAGGTAATGGTTCTGCTTGCTCTTATATATCTGAAGCATCTTCACACCCACGATCTGATCTCTTTCAATGGATCTAGGGATCCTCTTTCTGTCTTATGACGTTTATTATTCACTTCTTGGCTTTGTAATTTTTTCTTGGTATTAGAGCAAGTTAATCATGTAGGTAAAAAGTGAGTCTAAGCCTCCTTAGAGATGGGGAAGCAAGAGAGCACATCAATCCTCAACAGGAGATCAAGCATATAAACCCTTCTGAGAATCAGAGAGCAAGGGAGATTTTTGCATTGAGTCAAATCTAGACAACAGTACCATTTGTAAGTGGAGCTTCCAATACCTTTCTCCAATGGATTGAGGTCAAATGAATTGAAGATTGATAAAACTTAGGGTATCACTCATACCAGCAACCCTAAGAGCGATAGTTTCAAGAAGATATGCAATCCATACTTTTCACCTCATCTATCATTGGTGGTCACTCCAGTTAGTGCAATAACGCACAAATTCCATGCATTGATCGTCATGCGTCGAGGGATTGTTGGGTATCCATGATCATTGTAAGAAGAGGAATCAGAATTGTTGTTGTGTGACACTTGCGATGGAGTGTATAGATCCATTGAATAAGGCATGGCAGTGTCAGCATAGAACCACAAGAAAAGTGATTTGTCGAGTTAGTTTCAGGAAGCTATTGATGATATTGGAATATAGCGATTCCAATGGGTTTCAAAAATCCCTTGCCTCTTGTCAGTAATTTCAATGTTGAAATGCTTAAGTGTGTCCATTCATTTGAATGATTTAATAAAGAGGGCATGATGGTAAAGCTTCTCAATATGGCATGATGGCATTATTCTAAATATAGTGAAGGAAGCTTTTCAAAAGGAATTTTTAAGTTTTAAAAAAAGGAAAGCGTTGATTCTATTGTCATGTTGTAATATTAAAAAAGTTTTTTTTAATTCTTTGGAATATATATATATATATATATATATAAAAAAGAGGAAGAAGAAGGTTCAACTTGCCAAGATCATAAGAAGGGGGAAGACCATTGCAAAGATCATAAGAAGGGGGAGACCATTTCCAAGATAATAAGAAGAGGGAATACCATTACCAAGATCGTAAGAAGGGAAGGTTATCATGACATCGTGAAGAATTTGAAAGCTACCCTAACTTTGAGAAGAAGCATTGAGCCAATCATTAGACAACGTGTAGGGTTTGAGTATAAGAGAGTAAAGAGATCTTGTTGAAGGACAAAGGACTAAGAAAGGAAGAATAGAAACAATCATGGGTCAGAAAAGAAGACTCAAACAATTCAAGGGAGAGCTCAAACAGATTGAGAGAGAGAGACAGAACAAAAGATAAGAGGAAACATATTTTTCAAATAAATAAGGAGAAGCTTCGGTTGAAGTGGAGCTACCAAAGAATGACGGAGTATCTGTGTGCAAAGTAGAGCTACGTGAGAAAGGGAATGAAGATGTATTTATGTGTGAAGCAGAGCACGAAGTTGAAGATCAATATGCAAATTTGGTAAAATATGGTGAATCCCACTATGTTGAGTCACAAGTGGATGATAATTACAATGATGAGGATGAAGTTGCCAATGTAGTAGCATGTGATGATGAAGCTGCCAATGAAGCATCTAGTGGTGTAGTAAATCCAACAAAGATTCAAAATGAACATAAAATTCCCCATGAAGAAGTTTGTGAAGATGGATATGAAGAGATGATGAAGGATGACCTCTCTAAAGGATATGTTGATACACTTGAAGTCAATTTAAATGATTATCACTTATCTCATCAAGACTAGAATATTTTGAATGAAAATGAGTTGATTGATAAATAGTTCTTTGGAAGGTTAACCCTACTTGGAAATGAATGCCAAGTGGATGATGTATTGTTTGTAGAATAAATATGTAGTGATGAGGATCCAACAAATAATTTTGTTGATTTCGTAAAAAGGGTTGAAGAGATGAGCATCAACAATATTGTTAAAGAATTGAATAAGTCAATTAAAGAAGAAATTGTACATACCAAGGCAGAAGATATGGAAACTATTAGTGTAGCAGTTAAAGCAGTTGAAGCATAAAGCAATGTTTTTGATGCAAATTTGAAGTTGACTGAGGAATGACTTAAAGATCCAATATATGATGATGATATTGATAACCTCATTGTAGCAGAAAAAGGAAGATTTGATTGACCTAATAGAAACAAATATTAGAGAAGAGCAAAAGGGAAATATTTGAAACAATTGGAGTTGGAGTTCATTGTTTTGATGAGAGCTCTCCATTATCACAAAATCCACTTTCTTAGATGCAAGCAAATCACTTGCAATTTTATATGATGTGACTATTGTATGCACCTTTCTAATTTAAATATTTTCATACGAAAGGTTTGAGAGGTAGAATTCCATAGTAAACCTTGTACACACATCAAGTTTATTAATTGATGCATGTCAGTGAGAAAGATAAAATGAATCCATCAAGTTTATATAATTGACACATGCTAGTGAGAAAGACAAAGTGAATGTAAATGCAGGCTTGAGAAGTTTAGGACTCATTAACCCTTATATGCGTTGCTTCAATGAATCTATTTTCCATTTTTACAATTCCTAACATTCATGGTGCCCCTAGAAAAAATTTGACCTATCATGGATTCTTTGAATCAACCCTATCACTCAATTTATTCATACTAGCAAGTTAAGTTCAACGCTTTTGTATTGTTGCTATTGTTATCATATTAGAGATACCTCTCTAAAATACAAGTGATCCCTTTAATTTTATCCACATCATCCAATTAAGAACTGAAATCTGTGTTCTCAATTTCAATTTGGGATTAGTTTGAGTGAATCTAACGAGAGAAGCTAGAGGCTCCAACTATAGTTTCATCACAAAGATGCAAGATCATATTTATTTTTATGCTAATATTCTTTTCCTAGTTATCTGACGTTGAGCCGCCATGTTTTGCATTAATCTTAGTTCAATTTAGCTCCCCATTAACTTGGAAGATGTGCACAAATATCACAGAGGAATTTGCAGCGTGCCCTTGCATCTAGGCAAATATATCTACAAATAGCTCGTTTCAAATTATTAATCCACTTGTATAACTCTACTAGATGATAGTACCGATACAATGCCTTCAATGCTGATGTAATGGAGTTCCAAATAAATTTGATCTCATACTTTAGAATCCATTTCATACTTTGATCTACACTTTTGTAATATATTTAAATAAAACAAGAGAAATAGCTGCAAAGCAGCTAGTCCCTGCTTTAAAATTATGTTTATGATTGAGATACAATTTACGTGGAATATTAAATGAGTAAAAAAGCAAGTACATGTCATCATCATAAAGATGCAAAACCTTAAAAAGAGACAAGATCTCTCAAACCTTTTGCTAAATTTATTTTAAATAATATAAATTTATTTTAAATATTTTAAATTGTAATAAGATCAATTTGTATAATAACATCAATAATCAATAACACCAGTAAACAAATAATACTACTGTGATGTAACCCACAATTTTAGCAATACAGGGGGCGGTCTCATGAGTAATCTCTAGTCCTACAAATGTATTAACTACAAACATGATGATAATAACACAATAACTCTAACAACGAATCAAGAGAAAATTATAATCATAATGTTTTGCAGATGAGAAAAACCCAAGTATACACAGTTGACAATGAAACTGATATCGGTATTTTTGTGACAGTTGGGCCAATCAAATGCACGGAGAAGAGGAGCTACCTTCTCCATCCATACACATACATTATGAGGAGGAGGTGACAACCGATGGAGCTATATGGGGTTCGACATCGTTTTGTGTGAAGCATTTGGCGAAGCTTTGGCTAGAATGGAAGGGTCATTCTCATCCTCAGAAGAGGGCCCACCTATATTTTCATTTTCATTTTCATTTGCAAGGTCTCCTGTCACGAAATTAAAGTATACATTCTTGCACATTTTTTCCAAATGGGACCCACTTTCACTACCAAGGCTTTCAGTGATTGAGTCATCCATTATGTCGCCCTTTTCTGTTAAATCATATTCAAAATCTAATAAAGTAGTCTCTTCTTACTCATATTCAAAATCTAATAAAGTAGTCTCTTCTTCGTTGTTGAGGTTTTCTACAAACCTGCCCATAGTAAACTTTCATTAAGAAATTTAATTTTAGCCGTGTACTAGGGCATTAATTTTTTTTTTTTGTGGAGCCCTACTTTCAACATAACTTAAATAACTTAAATGGAGACGGGCTCTTAATACAACTCCAAGAAGCTGCGTCGAGACAGAACGGTCGGTTTGTGGGCAATCGATATCCAACGATCACACCCCTCGTCGCAGGGCAACATTGGTGGATATTGATCACCCGGTTTGTCTATCTAGCATAGCCATGGCATATAGGAATTTTCAACATCATCATTATACTTAATATTAAATTGTGAAGTACTCACATGCCAAATTTGGAAGGATTAATTTGAGCACAGCACATCATGGAGTCAACAACTATTGATCCTGTTGCTTCACGCTTCATCGCTGTCCACAACCCACGCCTTTCTTCAAACTACTTAACATCTATAGCCAATCTGTTCATTTTGTAATAAGATCATAATATAAATTTATTTTAAATTTTTAAATTTTAAAAGGATTGGACTAAATATCCCTCTTCTATTGTCCGCATTTAACAAAATATAAAATAAAAAGAAAATATTTTCAGGCAGGGTATACGTGGATGATGGATGTATTTGTCAGAGTGAGGCGAGCATTTGGGGCTGCCTCTCATTGCCACGAATGATCTTATCTCTGGGAAGTGTCATGATAGTAATACCATGCAAGCTCTTCTAGCAAAATATCCAATAGATTTGCTAAAACAATTTAAGGATACAGTCGTATTGCAACAACAACAGAATGGGAAAACTCCGATTAGTAGACATTATTGTAGCTATGAAGGTTCCACCACGACTAAAGTTGGTGGTGAGACGAGGTTCAAACAGCAGACTTCTTCCAGAATTTGACAATGGGCTACATTGTACAGGAAGCTAGACATACATCAGACCAAATCTTCTGGTGTTACCAGGTCCTTCGATTGGTCATCTACCAGGAATTCCTTCCCAATGGAACCTATCCTCAATACTAGTAAATGGGAATCTCTCATCGTGAATCAAGCTCTTCGCGAGCGCACAACTTTTTATTAGCCATTTCTAGTTTCGAGCACACCCTGGCAGAGTTCGTTCCCATATGACCGAGTCACCGATAGCTCCGGACATCAGAAGGAAGACCTGGCTGCTACGTTTACTGGTATGTTTTCCTTCAAACCAATCTCATTAAATTTACAGAACATTCTCATATACTGTTGCATGTAATCTCCCATTGATTGGAAACCACGCCGAGTCTTTATGAACTCTAGTTAGGGTTTCGGTGCAGTGCGACCTTGAAGTAATCTTGCTACTTTTGGGTGCTTGTGGGTAATGGATTTGGTGATTTCTAGGATCTACATAATTTTGGATTGAACGAAAGACAATTATGCAGTGGAGTTGTGATCTGAAGGCCAAAGGTTGTTCGCTTGGCCATGGCCATGTAGTCAGGGCCGCGCAACTTTCGCACTCAAGCATTTACTAGTGTTGTTCTGTTACCTCTCTAACGCAACTCAGGTGCAAAAGATGCCAAGTATGGAAACAATAGTATCCCTAGAGATGCATACAAGCCGATCACATATGTCTGAGGATTACTACAAGAATCCTCCCAAATGGTGCCACCCTCTCTCTCTGTCCTAGACTTGTTTTATATATATATACAAAATTTCTTTGTTTCCTGGAGCCATGCCTCCAAGACCACCTAAGCGTGCAATCTTGCCTTAGTTTAGCGTTTTGCTTCCAATTAAATTAATATGACTCGTCTAATACGATAGGTAAAAGTGCGTACCTAAGCCGTCCGGTGGTAAGATCCTAAAAGTTAAAGTAAGTAAGCCAGTAATATGCAAGGTAAAAAAAGTCCAGGTTGGTTGCAGTCGACTGAAGGTAATGACAAGTAGGGTAAAGGGTAAAGAAATGTTATGCTGACCCCCATCCACCCCATTCTAATAAATTATGGCTATAATGAATCCATAGGACAGTTCCGATCTGATGATCTATCCCACAATTGAGCGATCTAACATAAAGTAAAGTAAGCGGCAAAGTACTAGCAAAGGTATAAACAGTTACAAAGACAATCGATGACCTAGTTTTAGTTTCACTTGTGAAAGATCCTTTAGTTTCCAAGCCTACAGTTATTGTATATGCACGTGCTTGTTCCAGTAAGTATAGTTCTGGCATAGCCTATAAACCATTGAAGTTCTAGCAGAAAATCCAAGTGTAGTTGAACCCGTTGATCAAATTGAAATGGCAACATAAAATAAAGCAATACCCACAATAGCTAGGAGGAAAGCACCCGTAGAGGTGGAGGCAGGGACATTACCCATTACAGATCCCATTCAAAATTGATATTGTGTGACAAATCCTGTTTCAAAAGCATCAGCATCAGATACTGTGCCTTTAATCCCATATCCAGATAGGGACCCACCTCCAGGTTTTGATCCGATTGATTCTGTTGAGTCAATAGCTTACCTAGTTTATCCAGTTATATATTTATTATAGGTAATATATATATATATATATATATATATAGCTTACCTATTCTGAAACTGGGAGACACTCTAAAGTGTCTATTAAACACACTTGAAGACCTGGAAGCTCATCTCTCGCACCTGTTTCACATCAATCCATCATACACGAGTTCAAATAAATATTGGAAGCTCATCTCTCACACCTATTTCACAGCAATCCATCATACACAAGTTCAAATAAATATTATAAGGATGGACAGTGCAAGAGTTATCTTACACGAGTTCAAGGAAATCTTAGGACGGACAGTGCAGGAGTTATCTTGCAGGATTTTCTTTTCATTTTCATTCTTTGGTAGGGACCCATGTTATCTGCACCGAAGGTTGATTAAAGATCTTGACATTTATTATCCATTGTCGTTCAACTACAAATAAAGAAATGAAATCATCAATTGTAAATATTTAGAGATCATATTAAGAATAAGTTTATAGAAACAGAAATTATGTGATACGCACTGCCAGTCTCGTGAGCAATGTTGGTGAAGAAAGCAGCAATTTCTCTCTTCTGGTCATCGGAGATTCGGAGGTCCCAGTTGTGCCAAAGCTAGAGAATGCATGGCGAAGAAAGCAACAATTTCTCTCTTCTGGTCATCGGAGGTCCCAGTTGTGCCAAATCTACAGAATGCATTGGCTGCATTAATGAAGTTACTATATGTATAGGTGGTCTTTCTCACACAGTCATCAACAACAGTTGATAAAATTCCATTGAATAAATCTTGGGTAGCAATATCCCCAACAGTTGTGCGGCAGATGGAAAGAGCAGAAATGGCAAGGGTAAGCCAGAGAGTGATAACGCTCACACAGAGATGAGTAGCCATAGTGGCGAGTATAATCTATGGCATGTAGAAACTTTATTTAACACGAGACATATAACTTCATCAACCTGAGCGATGGAACACTTAGAACGAGCGCTGCACATAGCTCGAGCTATGTGCTTATCAATATCCACTAAATATTTTATTTTTATCCATCAGCAATAATAAATATTGGAATTTTGTAATAAATATGCAATTATTGCATATCTCCAATTGTATCTTACAGTAATAATAAGTATATACGTGGCACATGTATGTTTTTATTTATTTATTTTATTTATTTATAAATATTTTTATATTTCAATAATTGATTTGCACACCAGGGAAAAAATGTCAAATCTTTGTTTCTAGCCAATCAGAAAATAAATTAATTTAATTTTAAAAATATATAATTTCTTTTTTATATTTAAAAAACTTAGTTTAATAAAAAAAATTCAAGAACCTTGGTTAACACTGAAAAGAATTTGAAATTATTTGAAGTCAAACTAGTTATAGCGACCAATCGATCGCTATAATCCCTGCGAAGCAGGGACTAATAAAAATACCATAACTAGTTTTTTTTTGGTATAGAAATGAAAACAACATTTTTGAATTGTTGTGTATGATGGCCAACTTATCTAATTGCAACAATGGCAATCTCTATTGTGTATAAAATAAATTTTACAATATATACTATTCATTTAAGTGTGAGACTCTTGTTTGTTGTTAATTAATATCTATTTGTTAGTTAGTAATTTGTTTCACAATTATGATCAAAATTGTTCATGTAACTGAAAAGTCATTGTATTTGTAAATATTTATAATGTGGAAGAGCGTCGTGATGCTTTGTGTAATGTGATGTTCATTCTTCACTTTTTTGTATTCATAAATTTTGTCATGGTATCAGAGAAGGTTAATCTTACATGTGGAAATGAAATCTAAACCTCCTCGGAGATAGGGGAACAAGAGAGCCTCCTCAAAGATAGGGGAGCAAGATAGAAGACATCAAACCGCAGTAAGAGAGGCATCAAGCCTCAGTAAGAGAGAAGGCATAAAATCTCATCGAATAAAGGAGAGCAAGAAAGAGGATCCACATATTCATTGAAAGAAAGCAGATCCTGAGTGTGAAGAGGCTTTAGAGATATGAGATGAAGAAGCCATCAATCTGTTGAGATCGTTGCATAGAATAAAAGAGACATTTATTTTCTCAGATGAAGACCATCTACATGTAATATTGGGGGTAAATAAAATTCTCCAAGAGAATAAATTTTTCCCACTCATCCATGTGAAAGAACTGATCACAAAAGATCCAAGAAATCCATAAAAAAGAAAACCCCCACATTGAGAGTGCCTTCCTGGAAATGAAGTGGTCATCGTTGAAGGTTAGCCACTGCTGAAGTGAAATGATGGGAAGATCATTGTAAATCCAAATTCATGAGAGATTCCACCACCAAAAATGAACAACGGAACCACTCCATAAAGAAAATTTCACAGAGAAAAGAACGACCGTCGTCTTAAAGGATAAACTCAGTCACAAGTATCTATTAAGAGGGGAACTGATATGCATCTCAAGAAAAGACTAGTTCAAAACTACGCATGCACAAATCATGAAGGGAAATGACTATGAATTTAATTAAAAAGCGTAGATCGATAGGCGTTTTGTCTTAAAGAAAAGAAAGCATTATGTGTTGGAGTTGTAGTGTCGTGAGGTGTCCTCGTGAAAAAAGAACGTCCATGAACCCCCTTCGAAAGTTCTAGAAAGGAAACCCCGGGAAAGTTCTAGAAATCCCCAGAAAGCATGGAAATAGAAAATGAAGGTCAAAATAAGAAGGAAGTTTATTTCATCTGCACATCAAGCGATTCTCTCTGCTTTCCAAGACAAGTGTGCGACTGGAGAGGAGAAGGATGCATCAATAGAAGAAGACTGTTTTCTAGGTTTAATATCTTTGGGTTTATATTTTTCTTATTTCTGATGTACTTGTATCTTGAATCTCTAAATAAGAAAGGTTGGTTGATTTTTTCCCGAGTTTGGGTTTTCCTAGGATAAAATCTTTGTGTCTCTTTGTTTTTGTGCATGGTTATTCTTTCAATGATCTTTATTTGTTTCCATTGCAAATAATTGAAATTATAATGCTATTATAAAACTCTAATATGGCATCAGAGCAGTGATGAAATAATCCAATGTCAGAAACTACAGCTTCCAATTTCATAGGTTTCCAACCACAGATTTGATCCGGAAAGAGTGTTTTGGAACTCTCCTTAGGAGGACACAATCGTTTGTGGAAGCAGATTTATCAATTTCCAAACTTCAAATTTTGACCCTCTTCTACTAGGGTTTCTGGATCAGGTTTCATTTTCCATCCTATAGTCCAGATGAACAGTGTCAAAGTTGAATATAGACTTGATGGGGCTTCCAACTTCAATTCATGGAATTCTAGAGTACTCAACATCTTAGAAGAGAATTATACTCTAAAATTTGTGGAAGAAGAATCATCAAAACCAAAAGCAGAACCACATAAGTCATCATGGAAGAAGAGTGATGCTAAGGCAAGAAGGATTATGATAGATTATGTCCAAGATCACTTGACACCGCACATATCCCGGAAGAAGACAACCAAAGGAATGTTTGATGTCTTGAATAAGCTACTTGAGAATAGAAATATTAACATAGCACTTTCCTTAATATAACAACTCTCAAATGTCAAGATTCCTAGAGTAGATTTAGTTACATCTTACATCATGAAGATTTATGACCTAAACGATTAGTTGGGAACCATTGGAGATATAGTTGCAGACATAGATCTTGTCATGATGACCCTCAATGGTCTTCCCCATTCTTTAGAACCATTCATTCAGCTCATTAGTGGGAAATCCAAATTTCCCAAGTTGGACCGGTTATGGGTAGATTGCATTCAGGAGGAGTCTAGACTTGCAGCTAGAAGCAATTTTCCATGACCATATGATGTAGAAAATTAAGCCCTTATTGCTCATGCAAAGAAAGGAAAGGGAAGAAAGTTTGAAAACCAACCCCAGCTTCAAATCAAGAACCAAAGAAGAAAAAGGATATTTCACACATCCAGTGTTATCGGTGTGACAAGTTTGGTCACTATGCTATAGATTGTCCTCAAAGAAAGAGACTGTAAGCAACATGCATCAACAACTCATGTTGATGAGGAACCTTCATGAAAAAAAGGAAAAACTTGATGAGATGACAACATAATATTTCTTTTGATTTTTTATTGTAATTGGGCCATTTTCCTTTGTATGGGAATCCAACAAATTTCTTTTTTTTGTTATCATTATTGTAATTGGGACATTTTCCTTGCTAAGGGAGCCCAAAAAGAATAGATTCAATTTTTTTATGTTACATATGATAATATCATTAAGTCGGAGAAAGTGTCATGACTCAGAAGATACATATGAGGAAATAAGTATTGCTTCCATGACAAAGGGAGCAATCACCGAGCCTTAAGTTAAATGGGAATATGTTCCATGTTTGCAAATTTTTGTACTTAATGAGTTTGAGCTTCAAAAGGAGCAGAGAAACTCATTATCATAGGAAGCTAGCTTCAAGTTCCAAGGCAATAGGTTGTTTCATCTCAAGATACTCAATTGCAGAGGGAGTAGGATGGCTTATGTGACAGAGGGAGCAGCTACAATGGATGTAATTCTTGAAGACAGATGTGATGTTTGCATCGAGCGGACATTCCTCCAATATTATCCATGTGACTTGGATAGGGGTGAATGGACCGTAGGTAGGGTTGTATCTTCTCTTGGACACCCTATTATGGGGTGGGGAGATTGACTCTTGCATGATGAGAAGTGTTGATGTATCCGAAGCATTCCCTCGGTATTAGCCATGTGACTTGGATAAAGGTGAATATCTCAAAGCAGGACAATTCCTTCTTTCAAACATCTCATGACATGTGGCAAGATTATTCCTCGGGTGCACACACTATCCTCTTAGAGGTTGATCATCGAGCATTTCCCTAGTGTTGGCCATGAGACTTAGATAGGGATGGGCTAAGTGGGATAGTTCCTTCTCTCATGAACCCTGTGATGGGGTGGAGAGATTAGTCCCTAAGACGACTCAAAACAATGCAATGTCTTCTCTTGGATATCCTGTGAGGAGGTGGAGAGATTAGTCCCTAAGAATAATCGGAGCAGGTAAGTTCCTTCTCTCAGACATCCTGTGATAGGGTGGGGAAGTTAGTGGGAAATCCAAATTTCCCAAGTTTGACCGGTTATGGGTAGATTGCATTCAGGAGGAGTCTAGAATTACAGCCAGAAACAATTTTCCACGATCGTATGATGTAGAAAATCAATCCCTTACTTCTCATGCAAAGAAAGGAAAGGGAAGAAAGTTTGAAAACCAACCCCAGCTTCAAATTGGGAACGAAAGAAGAAGAAGGATATTTCACACATGAAGTGTTATAGGTGTGACAAGTTTGGTCACTATGCTATAGATTGTCCTCAAAGAAAGAGATCGAAAGAAGCATGCATCAACAACTCATGTTGATGAGGAACATTCACCAAAAAAATTCAAAACTTGATGAGATGACAACATAATACTTTTTTGATTTTTTATTGTAATTGGGCCATTTTCCTTTGTACAGGAGTCCACCAAATTTATTTTTTTTGTTATAATTATTGTAATTGGGACATTTTCCTTGCTAAGGGAGCCCAAAAAGAATAGATACAATTTGTTTTATGTTAAATATGATAATATCATTGAGTCAGGGAAAGTGTCATGACTTAGAAGATACATATGAGGAAAGAAGTATTTCTTCCATGACAAAGGGAGAAATTACCAAGCCTTAAGTTAAATGGGAATATGTTCCATGTTTGCAAATTTTTGTACTTAATGAGTTTGAACTTCAAAAGGAGCAGAGAAACTCATTATCATAGGAAGCTAGCTTCAGGTTCCAAGGCAATAGGTTGTTTCATCTCAAGATACTCAATTGCAGAGGGAGTAGGATGGCTTATGTGACAGAGGGAGAAGCTACAATGGATGTGATTCTTGAAGACATATGTGATGTTTGCATCGGGCGGACATTCCTCCAATATTATCCATGTGACTTGGATAGGGGTGAATGGCTCGGACGTAGGGTTGTATATTCTCCTGGACACCCTGTTATGGGGTGGGGATATTGACTCTTGCATGATGAGTAGTGTTGATGTATCTGAAGCATTCCCTCGATATTAGCCATGTGACTTGGATAGAGGTGAATATCTCAGAGAAGGACAATTCCTTCTTCTGGACATCTCATGACATGTGGGAATATTATTCCTCAGGTGCACACACTATCCTCCTAGAGGTTGATCATCGAGCATTTCCCCAGTGTTGGCCATGAGACTTAGATATGGGTGGGTCAATTGGGACAATTACTTCTCTTGGAAACCCTGTGATGGGGTGGAGAGATTATTCCCTAAGACAACTCGGAACAAGGCAGTGGCTTCTCTCGAATATCTTGTGACAAGGTGGAGAGATTAGTCCCTAAGAATGCTCGAAGCAAGGAAGTGCCTTCTCTCGGATACCCTTTGATAGGGTGGGGAAATTAGTCCCTAGATGGTCACTCTTGCAAGTGCATGGATTTAGTCATGAGAATTGGCTAAGAGACCTTGAAACCATCAACCTGAAACAAGCTCGTGATCAACCTTTCCTTGAGATGATTCCTTGAATACAATTCATGGCGTGAAGCCTTTGATGAAATCCAAGATGTGTTCAAGCAGAAGGAGCAAGAATAATACCTCCCTTAGTGAAAGAGATGATTACAACATCAGTAAGACATTCTCCCTAAGACAGGTAGAATAATGTGACTCTTCTTGAGAGGGAGAGAGAGGGATCCGATAGTTCTATGATTCTTGTCAATGGACTGAATTGAGTCAATCTATTGTGATCCTCGATGGATTGAGTTGAAGCATGACACTTCTAAATGGAATGATTCATGTTGGTGTCATTGGGTTGGTACCCAACAACCCTTGGGTTTTAGGCCATGTGTTTCGGAGACTCATGGGTTGTAGCTCATAGAGGATGTCATGTTGGTTGTGGCCACATGGATGTGAGAAAACCTTTCTTATGATGATGAGATGTTCAATGTAAGATGTGATGCTCAGATGATATCCAGATGCGTTCGAGCATTATGATACCTCCTTAGCTAAGAGGGAGTGTTGGTTTTGTAGCATCGTGAGGTATCCTCATGAAAAAAGAACGACCATGAATCCCCCAAAAAGCTATAGAAAGGAAACCCTTGGAAATTTCTAGAAAGGAAACCCCCAGAAAGTTCTAGAAAGCCTCGAAAAGCATGGAAATATAAAATGAAGGTATCTAAATAAGAGGGGCACATATCTCATTTGCACATCAAACAATTCGCTCTGCTTTCCAAGGCAAGTGTGCAACTGAGGAAGAGAAGGATGCAACAGTAGAAGAAGACTATTTTCTGGGTTTAATATATTTAGTTTTATCTTCTTCTTATATCTAATGTACTTGTACCTTAAATCTCTAAATAAGAAAGTTTGGCTGGGTTTTTCCGAGTTTGGGTTTCCCTAGGATAAAATACTTGTGTCGCTTTGTTTCTATGCATGGTTATTCTTTCAATGATGTTTATTTGTTTCCACTACAAATAATTGAAATTATACTACTATTATAAAACTCTAACAACATGGAGAGATAAATTCATGTGAGGAATTTAAAATACTTTTCCGCAAACCATGGAGAAAATAAAATTCAACCAACCATGAGCCAAAATCGTTGTTGAATAAAAGGGAAAAATGTGTCATTGGAAGAAGTCCAACGATGAAATTGTGAAAGAAAAGTTGTTGTTTCAAATTTTGTTTCCACCAATTGATAGTGTGAGTAAGAACCTTACATATATATCTTACATGGGTAAAATAAAGAAAGGTGTTGCATATGTGTGTGTGTGTGTGTGCGCGCACGCATGCGCAAGAAGAAAGCGAATGATGTTTTAAAACAAGAATATTTTAGGATCAAGAAAAGTAGCGTATTTTTTTTGTAAGAAGGATATTTTTTATAGATATTAACAAGAGTTGCATGCAGCTTAGTCCCTTCCTTTTAGATTAAAAAAGTATAAAAAAACTAAAACAAATTAATAAATACTCTAAAGTGCATTATATCTCTACCCATGTTCTTTCATCTTTATAAGCCTAACTCCCTTTCGAGTATTGTTTCTTTTTGTAGGTCAAATGAATCCATTTCCTAATAATCGATATTTTCTATTTTGAAATCTAATTTCACTCCAAATTCCTTGAATTCTAGCAAACATGTGAAAAATACCATTAATTATGTTACCATTGAAAATTTCCACAAATGAGCACCAACAATCCTTTAGCTTTCAATAAAGTTTCTCAAATCCCATCTTCAATAATGTTTTTTATATATTTCTAGTAAGAATGAATGGTTTGTACATTAAAAAATGTCTAAAAACTTTAACACATAATAATAATAACAACTATAAGGATATACTTAAATATTAAATATTCTAAAATGTCATTATTATTATTATTATTCTGAAAAAATTCTCTAGCAAGAACTTCAAAAGAAAACTAGTTACAAAACTTACAAGGTCCAACTTGGGAAGACATAAACAAAAAAAATGTGAACAATAATACTAGAACAAATCACCCAATGTTACAGTCACTTTAAATAAAAATTGAACACAATCAATGCCAAAAAGGAACCCATGAGCTTGAGTACACCTCAATTTACTATACAGCAAGAAATGTCAAAGTGTTCAAGCTATGAAAATAAGAAAGAGACTATCTTCAATATTTTAAAATCTCATCTATTTCCAAGGAAAAAGCCTAGCATATAGAACCTATTTAGTGACAAAGTAGATCAATCTTAAACGACTTAATAATGTTAATTAGAGAGCATAATCTTCAAGACCCAAAAACAATGCATACTTAGATGGAAAAACCAATGCATATTTAGATGGCCACATGCATGTCGAGTGGAGTAAGGCAATTAACAACATGTCCCTATAACTATTAGATGCATAGAGAGAAACAAATTATAGATGGAATAAGGAAACTATTATCAATGATGTTCTTAAAAAAAAAAAACTACTAAATCATATTGCATTAGTCATGATACCTTTTATAAAATGCATATTGATTAAAATGATAGTGGTCAATGATAATGCAAATCAAATTCAAATGTTTTTTATACATAATCATAAATCCAAATCTCTTTCCATAAATAAACATCACAAGCATAATTCCAAGTCTCTTCATCTATATAAACATCACAAGCATAATTCCAAGTCTCTTCATCTATATAGGAAGCACTCAAGAAACTCAAAACTCCTTCTAAATTCAACTCAAACTAAAAAATTAAAAAAGAAACTAATTTAAAAAAATCTATAAATATTTTTAATTAATGTAATATGCAATTAAAAATTTATAAAATTTAACAATGAAT
Source organism: Larix kaempferi (assembly GCA_027924585.1). Taxonomy (NCBI): domain Eukaryota; kingdom Viridiplantae; phylum Streptophyta; class Pinopsida; order Pinales; family Pinaceae; genus Larix; species Larix kaempferi. Next base: position 10,222,850 of record BSBM01000185.1, read on the forward strand.
TTTTTTTTTTTTAAATTTCAACAATCGTTTATTTTTAATATTGTAATACAAAATCCTTTTTAAATATAACAAGATTCACTCTCAAAACTCCTGAATTCAACATAAAAAAAATTTAAAAAAATAATTTTGAAAAATCTATGAATATTTTTAATTAATATTAAATTAATATAATATGTAATAAAATTTTAAAAATTCAATAATAAAAACTATTTTTAAAAAAATTCAACAATCAAATTTTTTTTTAAATTCAATAATACAAAATACTTTTTAAATATAACAATATTCACATCTAACTTTTGTATGAGTTCTTCATCCATAATATCCAAAGGGAAGTTGAGGTTGTCGCAACTTAATTGGGGCAAATACAAAGTGATTTAGAGGCATACATATGAGTCTATACAATTCATACATGAGAGCTTAATTAGTGGCATATACAAAGCCATTTAGAAGCATACAAGTCAGCATGGACAACATAATTTTATAAGGGCATGTGCACGCTAATGAGGGTTACGTTTGGCGCGTTAGATGCAATAGAAAACTGAAAAAGCAGGCATCCCTCAACTTACTACTTTTTTTTGAGATACTTACACAAGATATCTTGTATTGAGTAAAAAATATCAAATGTAGGAAATTGAGTCACGTTTCCGAATATATAAGTTTTAAGTATTGAAAATTTACATAACTATGCCAAATTTCATCTTTTCTAACAGTCACTTTTTATTGTTTTGGAAAATGACAAGGTATATGTTTTTGTGGGTGCAACCTTTGAGTGCCTAAATGATGGTTTAGGGATACACAAATTGGTAGCCATGTATAGAACCCATAGCACTAGTGCAGCACTATTTTACCAAAATTAAATGTTTTTATTTTTTTTAAAATTATGTAAGTGATCAAACCTCGAGAACGGTACATCAAATGTGGGTGCAGCATTTGAAGGTCTTAATGCAGTTATTTCGACTTGGATTTTTTATAGCATGTAGAGGTCGGTGTCTACTAGTGCAACATACAATTTTTTTTAAAATGGTTGTGAAATGAAAAATTTACGGAATAAACACTAACAACATGTTTTTTTACTTAAGGAGTGATGACACAAGAACATAGGAAAAATAGAAAAAAACAATATTTTTTTAGAAAACTACATATTTGGAATATGCATAATTTTTTTTATCTATGCCTAAAATTTCGTCAATAATGGTCATGTATGTCATGCTATAAGGAGCAGTGAAAAACAAGCATATTGAGAAAAATGGTGGAAATGCCTAATTAGCTATGGTTCAGTAAATTCCATAGCACAGGTTTGGTAAGTCTGAACCAACCACATAGGACTGTGGCTGACACACGGGCGGGTGAGGAGGGGGTTATTATTAGGTTCTCAGGAACGCATGCACGTTCTATTTAAATTAAAATATGTGGTTGGTGCGCTTAGTGTTAGAAGAAACGCTCACGTGTTTTTGTATATGAAAAACACTCGAGATTTATTATTCACATAACGCGCACACGTTATGAACTTCACAAATTATGTTTTTAAGTGTTGAATGGAGATAAAGGGGGTGAGAGAGAAGAGAGATACGAGAGAGTGAGCAAGGGACATAAATTTAAGGATTTGGGGAGAGTAATGATAAGGGAGGGAAATTAAAGGCCTAAACCCATAAGTCCTAAGTCTCAAACCCCCTAAATCCCTATACCCATAAGAACCTAGGCCCTTAACACATAATCCATTACCCCATTAATAGTTGATCCCTAAATCCCTTAACCTATAAAGGTATTACTCCTTAAATCCATAATCACTTAATTAACCCTTTATCTCCCCTCACTGTTGTCCTTATCCTCTAGTTCCCTAATCCTTTAACACTATAACACATTAGACCTCAATTCCTAATCTCTTAAAACCTAACCCCCTAAGTCCAGAGTCCTTAATCCCTTTACCCCTAAAGCCCAAACTACTAAACCCATTAAGTCCTTTAATTGTTTACCTATAATCCTTTAACCATTAGCCCTCTAAGTTCTAGTTTACCCTATATAGGTAAAATAATTCTTTACCTCTACACTACGTTTGCATGTGTGACCTCCCTTGTGCCAGTGTGCCCTGCATTTGCTTGTGTGCTCTACATTTGCATGTGTGCTTTTCGTTTGCATGAGAGGTCTATGTTTTCTTGAGATCTCTCCCTATAGATCGATTGCTCCTCTCTCATATTTAAAATTATTTCTTAGGCTTGTGCATTAGTCTCTTTAATCACTAATTTACCCCTTATAAGCCTTTAAGCTTCTAACCCCTTCACCATTAATGCCTAACCTCATAAACCCTAATGCACTAACCCTAGAGCACTAAATCAATTAGCCCCTAAGGTTTCTAACCCATAAACCCCCTAGCCACTTTATCTCTAATCCCACAACCCCTAACCCCTAATACCTAATCCACCCCTAACCTCTAAAAAGTCTAACCCATATTACTTAAAAATCTCAAATCCCTAAGCCCTTACCCCTAGAAACAATTAAACCTTTTTAACTTCATGGGCCTTAACCCCTAACCCATTAAGCCTTATCCCCTTAACCATTGAGCCCTAAATTCCTTAACCCCTAATTCCCATTACCCATAAAACCCCCTAACCCCCTATCTGCTTAACTTGCTTACCCAAAAATATTTAAACTTGTTAACAACTTTATGCCCTTACCTATAAACTCTTAACCCATAACACCTAGAAGTCCTAATTAACCCCCTAACCCTAAAACCCCTAACCAATAATCCCTAATTCCCAAACCCATAAACCACTAGAAAATCATAATTCCGCATATCCTAGAGGCTATTAAGCCCTTAAACCCCAAGCCTTTAATCCTTTAACCCCTTGACACTTAACCCTTAACCAACTCAACTCTAACATCCTAACCCTAGAGCCCTAAAACCCTTAGCCTGTAAATATGATAACCCTTAAATGCCTCACCTCTTAAATAACCACCAATACCCTAACCCTTATGTCCTTAACCAGTAAGCCCCTAAGCCCTTAATTCTTACAAACCCTTAACAGTTAAACCATTCACCCTTAATGCTTAACCTATTGAACCCTAACCCCCTAACTTTGTTCCATCAATCCCTTAACCCATACACCTCTTTATCTCTAAGCATTTAACACCCAACACCTAAGCCCTATTTTATCCACAAACACTTAATCCATTAATGTCTAAACTCTAAAGCCCTAACCCCCTAAACCTAAATCCCTTAAACGAGCCATAGAATGATGAACTAGCCTCTAAATATTTAAAAATCTAAATCTTTAAACCTGTTAACTAGTTTATCCATTTGTAATATTTTAGGATTAGGATCACTCAGTAGTAGCATACCTCACTAGAATTTACTCATGTAGTGCAGAAAGAAGAAGAAGAAATGATGAATCAATAATCACTCATTACACAGAAAATGGAGAAAAACCGTTGTATCATACATCAGTTGTAAGCTTGCACTATGTAAAATGAATAATAACTGAATACAATCAAATGGATTTGAATGCCTCCAAGGTCATTTGAATTATCCTCAAAGTGTGGCTTGGATAGCATTGGAGACATCATCCAAACCAGTGGCAGCAGTCACAAAAGTCAAATAGTCAGTCAAATGAGTCTAACTGAATGCATGGGCATTGATGTAGGGAAGGAGACTCCAATGTGGGCGCATGAGGAGCTGTCAGTAATCAGTAGAGCTCAACTAGTCTTAGTAGGTTCCTATCTAAGTGCTTCAATCAGTTAACTGATCAATCATCCCCTGAATCAAGGAACTAAATCATCAACCAACCAACTAACTAAAGTAACTCCTAAACAGGTGGAATAAGGCGCACTTGTTCTCCAGTGATGAAAACAAGGGCACATCAGTGGCTAGGAGGGCTAAAACTGAGCAGAAACAATCTCCTAGGGGTTGCAAAATAAGGACTAGGTGTTGAGAGACTACCATATTGATGAATGGATGCATGCAATTGCATGTAGATTCCTGGATGCATGCCAAATTGCATGCAGGCATGCAAAATATAAAAATTATTGTGAGAATATCCAACACCCCCCGCAAGTTATACTATGAGGAACAACTTAAATGGTAGGGCCCTGGTAACTGAGACCAAAGGTCACCCCGTACAACAATCTAAATAAACAAAGTGATGAAAGAGGGAAAACCCAGTGGGAAGAAATCCCCCACCCAAAATAGACCATGGTAGGATGATCAATCATGTACATCACTCACCCCAAATGGTAAGTGGACTTCTCCACCAAAGAATGGTCTATTGGAAAGAAATGGATCAGTAATGTGAGAAGGATGAAACCTTCCATTATGAAAATGAGATTTGGTCCTCCTCAGATCAAGTGGATCTCCAACAAGATCTCTGACATATCTAAGAGTAGTGGCTTCCCATCTAGGAAGAGGAGGATCATCAAGTGCAAGATCATCAGGTTCAGCTTGTGGATCCGTATCTTCCATTCACTCATCTTCACTGGTAGGTCCTAGATATTCAGGTTCTTGTGGATCTATATCTAGCATTCGCTCTTCATCATCTTCATTGTCATACTATGAATCTGAACTATCATGTGATGAAGATTCGCTCTCTTGCTCATCAACACTTCCAAACTCCGAATATGAAATCTCATGTGATGAAGCTTTGCTCTCTTGCTCATCATCACTTCCAAACTCTGAATCTAAAATCTCATGTGATGGAGCTTTGCTCTCTTGCTCATCATCACTTCCAAACTCTGAATATGAAGGTGGATCATGCTCCAAAAGCATGTTCTTGACTCGTTCTTCAGTGGAATCAAGTGAATCTGGAGACTTCCTGAACTTGCTCTTTTGACCAAACATGGTGGGAACAAATCCAAAAATGTGAATATATTTATGAAACATGTGATCCAAACCAACTGAGGTAGGATAAGCTCCATGAATGTGCAAGTGGTTCTTTGATATCTCCTTTGAAGCAAAATAGGTGAGATCATTACCAAATGAACTATGACATGATGATGGTGGATCTTCAACAAGATCACTGGTGGATGCAACAGTGGTGGTGGTCCATGATGTAATAGGAGTTGAACCAATAGATGTTAGATCACCAGGTTCTTGTGGATCCGGGTCTAGCTTTCGCTCTACTCTTTGAGTCTTCATTTCCTAAACCTTCCTTGTTGGATTGTTTCCATTCAATCAACCTTTACAGGTGCCTTGGGAAGATCTGATATTGGATAGATATTCAAATAACTTTTGAGTTTGCATGATTTGCAAATGTTTGTAGCTGAGATGACATAGCCTACTCTCTTCATTTGCATGAGTGTGAAGAGCGGACTGCTTTGAGAGAGGTAGAAAGTGTGAGAACTCATAGAGTTTTATCTTATGATTTACAACACCTTTTGCAATGGTAGAAACTGATACCATGTCCTGAATTTCAACCTCATTTGGAGAGAATATCACCCCCTTGGGCTCTCCAGTATGGGTCATCTGATATACTCAAAGTAGATTAGCAATGAGAGTGGGGACATAGAGTACATCTGAGAAGTATCCATGATCTAGTTTGATTCTTCCAATCCCCTTAGAGGATGCCTCAGAATCATTCCCCAACATAATGGATGGTCCAACAGTAGCTTCGAATCCAATGAAGAGATTCTTGGAGGAAGACATGTGTCTTGATGTTCCAGAATCTATGATGAAGGCGGATTGAGTTGATGCACCTACCATGAGGGCATGGCATCTCTCTTTGTTCTCAGATCCAGATGGTTCACTCTCTTTCTTTCTAGCACATGCAAGTACTTGAAGATTATTTTTTCAAGAAGTGAAGCCATGAGATCTATGGTCTTTTTCATACATGAGCTCTCAAGGTGATATCCTCGATTACAGTATGTGCACTTGGATTTTCCTTTCTGATCTTGCTTGTCCTTCTTGGGATTTGAGGCTCCATCTGACTGTATGGGAGCCTCCTTTTGCTTTGGGTCATTCGAATTTCTATCAGAAATTTTTTGTTTTCCTTTTCCATTCGCTCTCCTTGACTCAGTAGCTGCAAGAGCTGAATCCAATTTGGCTTTTATAACTCCCATGTGCACTAGCTTCTCCTCCTTAAGAGTTAGAGATTGGATGAAGTCTTCAAGCGAAGGGAATTTCCATTTTGGAATGGACAACTTTGATAACTGGAAGGTTGAAACAAACACTGAATAATCAGGGCCTAGCTTCGATAGGATGGAAATGATGAGTTGTTTTTCTTCCTTTTCAATCCCATACCTCTTCAACTGTGAAATCAAGTTCTTGAATTTGTTGAGAAACTCAGTGATAGTTTCTAAACTGCTTGGGCTCAAGGAGATGAGCTCATTTTCTAGTTTATTCCCCTTCAAATCATCTTTCTGGCCAAGGAGGGATTCATGCTTGTCCCAAACCTTTTTTGGAGTCTTCAAATCGATAACATGAAAGTGCAAATCTTCAGAAATGCTAAGCAGCAGCAGTCCTACTACTTCATCAAGCTTATCTAAATACTTGTACTTCTCTACTGCACCAGTGGGCTCAACTACAGAGCCATTCACCACTCAGGAAAGAATCTTCGACTTCAAGAAGATGTCCATTTTTCCTTCCATTCGAAGTATTTGAATGAGTTCAACTTGAGATCCATGATACTGAAGAATTCGAATATGGAAGAGGGAGATTCCTTCAAAACAAATGATAATTATGAAAAGAAGATATGATGCAATTCAAATTGAACACTTCCTTAGGACACTGAGAACATGTGATTGGGTCCTTTACACCTGGCTAGACCTCACTGGATTTCTCTGGTGAATTCAAGGAAATGGCACCAGGATTTGCTGTGGAAACCCAGAGGCTTCTGGTGCTCAATGAAAGACAGTTGCTCAAGCAATTACTGCAACTGCTGATACTGCAATTCGAATAGATGTTGTCATCTCTAATACCATGTAATATTTTAGGATTAGAATCACTCAGTAGTAGCATACCTCACTAGAATTTACTCATGTAGTGCAGAAAAAAGAAGAAGAAATGCTTAATCAATAATCACTCACTACACAGAAAATAGAGAAAAATTGTTGTATCATACATCAGCTGTAAGCTGACACTCTGTAAAATGAATAATAACTGAAAAAAATAAAATGGTTTTGAATGCCTCTAAGGTCATTTGAATTCTCCTCAAAGTGTGGCTTGGATAGCATTGGAGACATCATCCAAACTAGTGGCAGTAGTCACAAAAGTCAAATAGTCATTCAAATGAGTCTAATTGAATCTAACTGAGTGCATGCGCATTGATGTAGGGAAGGAGACTCTAATGTGAGCACATGAGGAGCTGTCAATAGTCAGTAGAGATAAACTAGTCTCATTAGGTGCCTATCTAAGTGCTTCAATTAGTTAACTGATCAATCATCCCCTGAATCAAGGAACTGAGTCATCAACCAACCAACTAACTGAAGTAACTCCTAAATAGGTGGAATAAGGCGCACTTGTGCTCCAGTGATGAAAACAAGGGTGCATCAATGGCTAGGAGGTAAAACTAAGCAGAAACATGCTCCTAGGGGGTGCAAAATAAGGACTAGGTGCTGGGAGACTACCATATTGATGACTGGATGCATGCAATTGCATGGAGGCATGGAAAATATAAAAATGATGGTGAGAATATTCCAACACCCTTTACCTCTAAACACTTAACCCCTAAGTCCTAGTTAACCCCTATAACCCTAAAACCCCTAACCCATAATCCCTAAATCCCAAAACCCATAAATCCCTAGAAACCAATCCCTCATCTCCTAAAATCCATTAATCCCTTAAGCCCCAAACTTTTAATACTTAAACCCCTTGACACTTAACCTTTAACTGACTCAACGCTAACATCCTAACCTTAGATCCCTAAATCCATTAGCCTCAATGCTTAACCCCTAAGTCATAGTTAACCTCCATAACCCTAAAACCCCTAACCCATAAACCCTAAATCCAAAAACCCATAAATCCCTAGAAATCAATCCCTCATCTCCTAAAATCTATTAATCCCTTATGCCCCAAACCTTTAATACTTAAACGCCTTGACACTTAACCTTTAACTGACTCAATGCTAGCGTACTAACCTTAGAGCCCTAAATCCATTAGCCTATAAATCCCTTAACCCCTAATCCCTTGACCCCAAACCCTTCACCCTTAACGCTTAAACTCTTGAACCCTAACCCCCTAACATTGGTCCTCTCAATCCCTTAACCTTTATAGCCCCTAACCCCTAAACCCCTTTATCTCTAAGCACTTAACACCGAACGCCTTTAGAAGCCCTAGTTTATCCACAAACACTTAATCCCTTAATGTCTAACCTCTAAAACCCTAACCCCTTAAACATGGAGCGCTGAATACATTAACCTGTAAGCCCCTTGACCCAAAACCCCTTGAACCCAAACCCCTTGACCTCTTATTCCCTAACATCAAATCCCTATTTAACCTCCTAACCCATAGAACATGAAGCCCAAAACCTTTCAAGATAAGTAGGGATCTAGGGAAATAAATGAAATTTGTTTTCTTGGGAAGAAACTATTAAATAAGGTTTTGATGAAAATGCAAATTGTGTAGATTACCATAACGCTTTCGCATTTATTGATGAAGAAATGCTCACAGCGTTATTTGATGAAGAAACGCTCGCATGTTTTTGGCCACTAGACGTTATTTAGCCGTGCAACAAACATATTAATTACCTACGAATTTTTTAACATTGAAGAAATGCGTGCGCGTTATAATTTTAAGAAACGATAACACATTTTGTATACCATAACGCTAGCGCGTTTTTTCTCTGCAAAAATTCAGCAGAATACTCTACCTATTTCATACCCGAATTTTGCATTTTGTCTCCCCTACAGAACTACAAAAAAAATTGATACTCTATGCTCACAATCAACAATTAGGAAAATTGAGGAAGCTTGATACTCTATGTTCACAATCAGCAATCTTGAAGAGGATTCTACATTCACAATTAGCAAGCTTCAAGAGGATTCTACATTCACAATTTCAAGCTTCAAGAGGATTCTACATTCACAATTTCAAGCAAGCTTGAGGAATCTATATGAACACAATTGAAGAAGAATCTACATTCACTATTGAGCAAGCTTGAAGAACCTATATTCACAAATGAATAATTTTCTATATTCACAATTGAGGTAGAAGTTACTTTCACATTTGAGCAAGCTTGAGGAATCTATATTCACAATTGAGGAAGTATCTATATTCACAATTGAGCAAGCTTGAAGAACCTATATTCACAATTGAGAAAGAATTTGGATATTTGAATAGTTGAACACACATATAGAATCTATTTTCCTAGTATTGCTCATTGTGGCCATGGGGAATTCACGCAATCGAACAAGGAATCATCAAGGAAAGAGAAGCCTCAAGAAACCATGGAAGAAGTTAGAGAAAAGAAAATATTGGACATGTGAAATCGAAGGCATTCCATGGAAACTCATCCAATTCCAACCGTAGATGATGCCACGGTTGTTCCTACCCATCCACAACAAGAAAAATGGAAAAATTCAGTAGAGGGGCCCTCAATTTCAACAACATTTGATGAGCAAGCACCCCGTGGCACTAGTCAAGAAGTAAAATGTAGTTTCTCATCGAGGGATGTTTCATTTCCCACATCAAATCAACCTCAGACTATGGTAGCGGATGACTTGTTGGGTTGTGGTTATTAAAGCGATGAAGTTAGGGAGGCATTAAATGAAGGATTTAAATGAAAGAAGAAAATGCTATGGATACCATCCAAGAGAAATTCCAATTTCCCAAATCCAACTACCAACAAGAGAATGAAATACAAGAGGCTCCTATTGAAACGCCAAAGAGTCCTCGTGATGTTGTACATGCTCCAATAGCAACACCCTTACCTCCATTAGCAACTACATGCGGAAGAACTTCAAAAGGTATATAGGTTGATGAAACTCTCATTAGTTCACTTGAAGGTACATCGTCTAAATGTGCTATTGTGACCGATGAGCATGAACTTGGGAGGCAGGAGGTGAGCTTGCAGTCATTCAAATATGTCACGTATGATATTGATGGAGGGAACGAAAGAAAAAAAATACAATTGGTCACTTCTCAGGTTGGTAATGAGTTCTTGAATACTATTTTTTCTTTAGATTGAAATTTCATTGGTAACAATCTATTGATATATGTCTTTATTGTTGATCTACCAGGTACGGGTTTGCGACTTCATGGAGGAATTCTTTGAAAAGACACAACAATATGTAAAGCATGTACATGTAGCTCGTTGGCAAGATGAGCATTTTAGAACGTGCAGGGATACATTTACTATTGGGACTATCCTATCAGTGGTCGATTTTGTGGAAAACTACACTCTTCAACCGCAAAATGAGATTCAGAGTCAATACTATCACTCAGACAAGGTTAGCATAATGGTCCATATCACCTATATACATGGGGTAGATAGTACTGAAGAAAACAAGGTTATATTGAAGGAGTATCACTTCTACATAAGTGATGATAGGTGTCATGACTTGGCTTTTGTACAACACATATTTCAAATGTTCTACAATCATTTGAAGGATAAAAGTATATAGATGGAACAACATTGGATTTGGTCTGATGGTTGTGCAGGGAAATTAAAAAATGGCCGTGTATTCCAATGGTTGTGTATGCTCCAAAAAAGGCACAAGGTGCACATATTTGGAATTATTTTGAGACCGGACACGGAAAAGGTGAACACGATGGAGCAGGTGCATGCATCAATACTACATTACATAGGCAAGAAATGAATTTCACAAATGTATCACTCATCCAAGATGAAAAAACGATTGTTGAATGGTGTGCTTTAGTCATGTGGGAGGGAGCAAGAAGTCAGGAAGATCACTCAACCAGGAAAGCACATGTACATAAATATTTTTGGGAGGTGGTGGATGTAGATCGATCACAGTTATATGAGTGCAAGACTATCCAAGTAACTCATGCATTTCATTCAGTTAGAATGTCGGACAATGCTATACTTGAAATGTGGACAAGGAAACACTCATGTTTTTGTTCTCCATAGAGTAGTGGTGAATGGGACGAATGTGAATCCATGGATTGGGTTGAAAGCTGGGACCATGTATCACTCCCCATTGGTCAATGGATAGCTATAGAATTATCCCAGTTGGAGGAGGACCAATAATGTATTTCACCGGAATATGACCACATTTCAGATCTCGTACAACTAGGTTAGATTAATATTTTGATATTTTTGACAATTAGTTGTGTCTAATTAGTTGACTGAAATGTTGGCACTATATTTTCTCTAGGGCACATATATGCAGTGGTTCCCCCGATATGCAATTCATGGTGCACCGACTATTGGATGTCACGTTTCTTAGAGGGGAATCAAACCCTAAATGTCCCATTACGGGACTCTGAGGCCAATGATTTTTCGATTGGGCTGATCGTTATAAAAGGAGAATATTTGAACCAGGTTTCCCACTCAGCACATAGAAAAGGGTATACATATGAATATTATAGACCAGGTGAGATTGTATACCATTATACAAACTTAGTTATTGGCACAAACCTCTAGCTGCAAACAATGCCAAGGAAATACTCATCAAAGGAACGATACTTATTGCCTTACTCCAAGCATGAGAGGTTAAAGGAAACCCTTGGTATTCGAGGTGGTCTTAATGGTCTAGTCAAATGAACATAGGTAGGTAATCTGGCATGTGGTTTGCATGTTTTATTGTGTACTATGTTATAGGCATGTGGTGTACATGTATGCTATGATTTTGTTTTATGTTCTCATTGAGTATTGACATTAATATTTTGACTATTGTAGCCAGACATTGATAGCTTGATAGATTGATAAATTGCATAGACTTGGTACAACTTGATAAATTGCACAAGTTTCTTCATGGATTTGTTTTCTTTGTTTTTTTCTCCCATCTAAGTAAACCATAATATCTGCATCCTCATGCCCATTTTCATGCTCACTATCACTATCACCATCTCCATGCTCATTATCACTATCCTCATGGTCATTGTCACCATCACCATGCCACCATGAACATCACCACCGTGCTCTTCCTACCCATGTTGTCACCATCACCATCCTTGTTTTCACCATAAGATTCTCATCCATCATCCACACAAATATAACCATTAGATACCTAATTTAGAAACCTAGAAACCCAAACCACAAACATAGAAACATAATCTAGCCTTAGAAATCTACTCTACCCTAGAAACACAAATATAACCTTGGCAACCTAATTCATAACAATAGAAACCTAGAAACCATTCCAAAAAACCTAGTCATAATCCTAATATATATGCATGCCAAAAAAAACAATAGCAACCTAATTCTAATATATGCATGCCAAAAAAAACTTCATATATTCATGTGCATCCACTTGTATCTAAACCATTGTGCTAAAAATATGCACAAGAGTCCAAGAAACAATAATTTGTATTCTAAACCCCTTAATGCATCTTTAACAAATATTGTATTGATTCTAGGTGTGTTTCATGGATATTGAATTTGAGAAGTAGCATTTAGGAAACAAAACCCTTGTTGTCCTCCCTTAACCTTGGTAGACCTAGAGACCCACTGTTGGTTCACAAGTAATGTAGTCATGGTACCCATATCATCCTTGCAAGTGATAATTACCATACACGTGGTTCAAGGGATCGTACATGGTGCTTGATCCTAAGAAGCGAGGTTTAGCATGAGAGGCTATTGTTTCCATATCAACTATTGTAAAGGGATCAAGACCCATCCATGCTACTGAAGACCTAATACCCATCAAAGAATCCCCAAGAATGAGAATGTTTTGTGGATTCTATATATTTTTCATGGGGATTGAGCCTAAGAAGTGTCACTTAGGGAATGTGCCCCTTGTTTTCCTTACTTACACTTGGTACACCTCGAGACCCATTCTTGGTTCACAAATAACCTAGTCATGGTGGAAATAACATCCTTGGAGGTGATTATTAACCTATATAGTTTTAATGTGGTGCTTTGGGGCTGACTCTTAAATGGTTCTTTCAAATGAGAAGGAAGGTTTAATAATTGATGCTCTTTTTTCCCTCCCTCAAGTAGAGTTAAGGACTTGAGACTTATCCAAGACGCCCAAGAATTGATCATGGTGTCCATATTCAACTTGAATTCCAAATACTCCTTGGAGAGGGATTGTGTCATGGTGTTTGAGCTCAAGAATGTTAAGTTTGGAATTAAATCCATTGTACCCCCAACCATGTTTATTCATCAACACTTATCTATAGTGCACAAAACCTACTAATGACACTTGTATCCCAGTTAGATGTTAAATACCCTCTACAAAGTTCTCATTTTATAGTTAAAGGAATTTTCCAATGCCCTTAATCTTTAGAAAATTTAATATGATCATAAATCACGTGTTTGATCACTTGCTGATGGCTAAGGCCCCAGAATGCATTCATTGTCCTATGTGGAGGTCCAATGACACATTCATGAAGGTTGAGCCTAAGAAGTTATCTTTAGTGCTTGAGGTTGTTGGTTCCCTCCTCTAAGCATGGTCAAGGACCTAAGTCTATTGTTTCCCTTCCATGATCATGGCCAATGCATGAGTACCCATATGTGGAGTAAAAAACATCTTATTGGAACCCATATCCAGCTAGGGTTTTTCTCATTAAGAGGCAAAGAAGATTTTGCATTAAAAGGTAAAATTTATAAAAAGTTTGAATGAGAGTTTATGGACAATGTGCTCATGTTGGTCTCTCCCAAACACACTTTCCAAAAATTATAACATTCAATTTTGTTCCTTGGTTTGGTTATTATGCCCAAGGATGAATTTTCCATCTCTCCTTGAGACACTTGACCTAAATGCAATTGGAGGCACAAAATGAAAATTGTGCATTGAAAGGAAATGTCATTAGTTGCAATACATCTATTTCAGTAGGGACATCCTCCCCATTCAATCATAGAGGTCGAACACATTTTATCTAGAGTTTAAACGGGCCTAGAAATCAATGCCAGACATTGATAGCTCCATAGATTTATAAATTGCATAGACTTGGTAGTTGGATTTTCTCCTGTATAGCCATATGTAGGTGTCCCTGAAATCCTTTGGGGTGTGAGTTTAAACGAGCCATGGAATGATGGTATTTGCTCGGATCAACAAACCGTAGAATTCGTTGGATTTAGGACATCAGATAATGCTAGAAGTGCCCCTATCCTCCGGTCCCATGGATCAGGTGTCATCTTTTAGGTCCATTTTGGAAACTAGGGTTTTTTCCAGTAAGGGAATGTGCAATTTTTGCACATAGGGGTCAACTTTGAAAAATCATCGACTAGGGACTTATTTCTAGCGTTCCCAGATGGAACCTTCATAGACACACTTGCAAGAATTCCTGGAACTCGGTTTTGTTGCACGATTGGAATTCTATGCCCCCGGTAGGTATCCAACAGGTGTCCCTAAAGGCCTTTGGGATGCGAGTTGGAACGAGCCATAGAATGATGGTCGTGGCTCGTATAGACAAATCGTTGACTCTGTTGGATTCAGTACATCGAGATTAGTTCTAGGGGTGCCCCTCTCCTCCAGTCCCATGGCTCAGGTGTTATTTTTTAGGTCCATTTTGGAAACTAGGGTTTTCCTCAGTAAGGGACTATGAAATTTTTGCACATAGGGGTCAAGTTTGCAAAATCACTGACTGGGAAATTATGGCTATAGTTCCCAGCTAGAACCTTCCTAGACACACTTTCGGGATAGTGATAGGGGTGCCCCTCTCCTCCAATCCCATTGCTCAGGTGTAATGTCCCTAAAACTGTAAAAATTAAAAAAAAATTGTATGGTATATTATCGTCATTCGAAAACCTCTTGTTTATTCAAAATTAACTTTTGCACTGTATGTTTATTAATGTGAGAGGTACAGGTATCTTGTTTGTAAGATTTTCTGTTTTATAAATGTTGTGGAAGAAATTGTGATCTTACTGATGAGATTCTGATGGTTTAAAAGATGTATGATAATATTTATACTGATGTTTATCATTTCATTCTACTCTGATTAGTTTAAAGTTAAATGGATTCATTTGTGTGTGAAAACTAATGTTCCAAATGATCTTATTACATTGTAATGGATGTATGTTTTAATCCTGGAACTCTATTGATATGTATTAAATGCCTATATTTTAATTAAAGGTACCTTGTAACTAAATTAACCCTGGAAGATGAAGAAAGTGGTGGTGCTCTTGGGATTACTTAGCTAAATGCTAAAGCATATACTATGCTTTTACTTGGCAGGTGCTTTGAAGGAATCCTATGTTAAAACCTAAGGTTTGTATTGCATTTAAAAAAGAATATTTATAAAGGTCTAGGTGAAACTATGAGATCGAAATCCTTATAATACTATGGAATCTCCACTATAGAGAGTGGGTCTACATTTCGTTGATAGTGGTGATAGATGGACTTTAATGTCACCCATGTGATGGACACATGGTTACTATCCATGTTGGAGGGTAAGTAAACCCTGCACCCAAGCGCTTAGTGTGGTTTTCATTTGGTCTTGTTTGTTATTGTGGAGGGAGAACAATTCTCTCGGCTGCCTCCATGGCTATGGGGAGTCTGTGCTTGACCTGAGCATTTGCTCATGGTCTGTGCTCATCTTGAAGACTGGAAAGCGTGGGGAAAACCAAGGAACTCGTGCCAAGGTAAACTCTGTGACTCTTACGCTTGTCTCAGCTCTGTTTTGTCGTGGGTGTTTCTCATTTAGTTGGTTTGTTAACTTGTTTTACTAATGCTCAACTTTCATTTTTTTGATAGGGTTTTAGCAAGGGAGAAAACAAACTCTATGTTTGGAGGAGTGCCAAGGCAGAGGATTAAACACCACAAATGTCCTTGGTAATCCCAGGTCCATTGCGGCCTTCTTCCCTTCAACAAATCCATTGTGTGTTTATGGATTGTTTCTAAGAGGTTGTGATACTGTGTGTGTTTAACTTAGTGAGCCTTGGGGTTTAAAGAGGCATGTTCATGCTCCTGTTTGTAGTTTGTTGACTCATTCAGTCCACTGGATATTTTATGGGAATACTTGGTGTAAGAGAGAAATCGCCCAGTAATTAAATGTATATGTTAATAATTAAACCTTTAAGCCTGTGAAGACATTTTGGTAACAGGACTTGTATTTGGATCTCAACCTATGGAGACCCTAGAGTCCGTGGATATGATTACTG
Organism: Larix kaempferi; assembly: GCA_027924585.1. NCBI lineage: Eukaryota > Viridiplantae > Streptophyta > Pinopsida > Pinales > Pinaceae > Larix > Larix kaempferi. The sequence goes on from BSBM01000185.1 coordinate 10,239,001, forward strand.
TTTGGCTATATTTTAAACCCTATTTTGCTAAAGGAAAAAGCCTCTGGTTGTGTTTAGAGAAGATATTTTATGGACTGCATTTTTATTTACGAGACAATCAAATGGAGTTTTCAAATGTTATAAATCATTTTTAAATGAAGTGGATCTATTAATTTCATGCTTATCATGTTTGTGGGTTATGCGTATGGCTTTAGATTTTAATGCTGGTTGGTAAGAATGTAGGAACATTTCCTGTAGAGACTATATTTAGTGTTATTAAATACGTATGTTGTTTGATGTTGAAAAAGACCCTAGCCATGGCTCTATTTTGTATCTGTATTTTTAATTGTTTTTAAGGGAGAGCACTCCCACACTGTATGTTCTAGTATTAAGTGATTTGGGTTTAAGATTTAACTCTATTTCTAGGAAAGAACAGAAAATCATATTTAGTTTTTGGGTGAAACTCAGTCCTCTTAATGCAATTCTTTTGAGTTTTAAAGTTATTCTTCATATGAAAATCCAGCGATGGCTCAGTAAGGTTTACCACTTCTATTGGAATTTTTGGCTTGGTTTGATTAAAGCGCAGAGATCTGGGTGTTTAACCTAACTCTGCTAATAAAATATTAAGTATTTATTTAGGAGAAGCATGGCTCTCGACCAAACGTTTTGTGTAGTGTCAAGGTTTAAATAATGAATGCGTAGGGTTTGATTCCCAAAGGGATTCGATCCCTAGATTTATGTCTGTTGGAATGTATGTGATTTAAAAAAAAAAGATATTAACATGTTTCCTGTTGATGCTAAATTGTGATTAATTGTTTATAAAAATACATATGTTCCTTTTAATATTTTAAATGTTATGTTGGTTGATTATTACACAAGGAATCGAAATGATTCACGCCTGTTTAGGGTTTGGTGAGACTCAACAAGAGTTCCGTTTAACGTGTTTTCTTAATGGTAGTTGGCAATGTGTGTAATTTGGTTTGAAATTACTTTAGTTTGAAAACCTAGCGACTAGGTTTTAATATTTGAAAAGGGAGTCCATATCTAAAAGAGATGAATCTTCCATAGGAGTTTTAAGATAGTAATTCTTTTAGTATAGGTTTATGACCCTATGAATCTTCCAAGGTGTGGAAGATCATAGTGAATTCTTTTTTTTATTTAAATCAAACTTAACACTATAGTGTTTAAACGGATGAGGTATAGCACAAGCTAGCTTTGCTAGATATGCTAGACCGAAAGCTATGAAAGAAGAAATGTTTTAGGTTTAGAAAGAAGCTATGCATAAATGAGTTTTACCATCATAAAGTAGATTAAGTTTTAACTCAAGAACCCAATGCCTAAGCCCTTGCTCCAGAATTTATAATGATAACCAGAATACTACGGAAAAGAAAATTATAGTACCATAAAGAAAACTACCATTGCTTATACATTTATCCTGTAATAATAAAGAAACTTTGATATGAAAATGTAAGTTCTTACCTAGACTATACTGACTAGATCCCTTTAACACCTGCACACTTCAAATACTAATTAATGGAAAGTAATTATTCTCAGCTGACCTGTAGAATAATAACCAAATAAATTTGGAACTGCCACATTCCTCCCAACCTTGACCCGGAACCGTTCCTGGTTCTAAATCGGATCCCCCCGAGCTAGTTCCAACATGCAAGAGAATCTATACAACCTAAGGTTGACAACTGATTGTAATCAATCTTGGTATATTCCTCTTCTAGGTTTTGGGACAATTTCTTTCTTGCTACCATAAAGAATGATAATAAGATAGATCCCTCTCTTTGGAAATTGTTCTTTTATTTATATTAAATCTTTGGAACAGGCAGTTGAGTTAATATTATTATTTTTAATATTATCTCTAATTCAACTCTTAGTTTGAATCATATAATATTGAAACTTTTAAATTGATACTGTAAACTTTTAATTTAATTTATTTAATTTATAAGAATAATATATGTATAGGTATAATCCATTTATGTGGATACATAGAATTTAATTTATATGACTTATGTGTCTTTTATTATTCTCATATCTTTCTATGTCTATATATATATATATATATACCTATTACTTTTGTACATAAGTGAGGCTCTTTTATAATTAATCACTTTGATTAAACCATGTATTTATATAGCATTATATTTTTGATAAGGTAAACTCTTTTGACAAGGGCTATGGTGGGTTTGGACGGTCGACTAGGTTAGGTAGCCCTAGATCCCTTGCATGTTGGATTACCTCATATTTCGTGGCAGTGTCCTCAGTCCTTGATGAGAGATGAGTAGAGATTCAATTAATCAAATTAAATAAGTATGATGATAGGTGGTGTTATTCAGAGTCTTCCTCAACTCAACACCTTTAAGTAAAGTAACCCCTGGTGCTATTCAGAGCTTATGCTCAACACTCTTAAATGGGTGTTACACTAGTGCAATTCCAGAGCTCTTGCTCAACACTAGTACTAGGATGCATTTGTATAATACACCTTGGGATACAATGGATAAAGATCCAATGCTCTAGAGCTTATGCTCAACATCATGTTGGAGTGCTCCAGGGCTTATGTCCAACACTCATTTATTTATCTGTTGGGGTTACCTATGTGTTCCAGAGCCTACACTCAACACATAGTCTTGTAACCCATGTGCTCCAGGGATTATGCCAAACACATCATAGAAGTCAAATCATGTATACCAGAAACGTGTGGAAAATACATAACAAATTCATCTCGGTATTTAGGGCTTGTACCCAATCACATAATAAACATCCATCAAGTACATCAGGGCTTATGCCCAGTACATAACAATAATATGTATCCATCAGTGTCCATGCCCAAATATGTATATCTATAACCAAAGTAAATCATGTGCATTGGGGCTTATGCCCAGCATATATAACAAAAGTAAAACATGTGCATTGGGGTTTATGCCTAGTATATATGTATCATCAAAATAAATCATGTGCATCGGGGATTACGCCCATTATATATAGAATAATCATAATCGACACAATTAGGGATATTACATCCCTCCCGCTTAGAAAAACACCGTACCAGTGTTCTAGGGACTAGTAATGAAGTCATGAAATAAGGCGGGGTAATCCTCCTTCATGGTGGTTTCATTTTCCCATGTGACCTCATCAGGCCCGAAGTGCCTCCATTGCACTTTTAGTTGGACGATAGTTCGTCTCCTAAGTTGTACCTCCATCTTGTCCAGTATGTGGAGGGGCTCTGGCATAAACTCCCCCTCGGGTTCTACCTATAACAAGGACCAATCAATCACATACTTAGTATCATAGACATATTTCTTTAATAAAGATGCGTGAAAAACATTATGAACTTTTAAGTGAGCCGGTAAGGCTAATTTGTATGCCATTGGCCCCTTATTGGACAGTATCTCAAAGGATCAACAAAATCTGGGGGCCAAATTTCCACATTGCCCCAAGCTTAGAGAGCTACTCTTTGCCTTCACTTTTAAGAAGACATGTTTTCCGACTTGGTAATCTTTGTCTTTTCTTTTCTTATCCACATAACTTTTCTGACGGTCCTGTGCCTCTTTTAGGTTCTGCTGTACTTTGGTGACTAGTTGTTCTAGGTCCTTTAGAAATTCTGGCCCTCACATGAGTCTGTCTACCGAGATATCCCAAGTCACCGGTGTCCTACACTTTCTGCCATAGAGTACCTCGAAGGGACTCATCTTGGAAGAGGTCTGGTAACCGTTTCTGTATGCAAACTCTGCGAGGTGAAAATAATCCTCCCACTTAGTGGGATTTTTCATTACATACATTCTAAGCATATCCTCTAAGATTTGGTTTACTCGCTCTGTCTTTCCGTCTGTCTGCAGATGGTAAGCTGTACTGAAATTTAACCGTGTCTCCAATCCGGAGAACAAGTATCTCCAGAAGTTGCTGGTGAACTTCGTGTCTCTATCTGAGATGATTGGCTTGGGTACTCCATGTAATCGAAATATTTCTTTTAGGAAGATGTCCGCAATGTGGACATATTTGTACGTCGATTTTATTGGTATGAAGTGCGCTGCTTTGGACAACTTTTCAAACACTACAAAGATGGAATCATTTTGTTTCTTTCTCTTTGGTAACCTCGTAATGAATTCCATATTGATGACCTCCCATTTCCACTCTAGAATGTGTAGCGGTTGCTGTAACCTTGAAGGATGCTGGTGTTCTTCCTTGACTAGTTGGCACTCCTGGAATTTGGTGATGAATAAAGCTATGTCATCCTTTAAGTTAGGCCATAAGAAGTGTCTCTTAACTGCCGATATCATATTTTGATATCTCGGACGTCCCGAGTAGGCTTTCTAATGAAACTTTGTTAAAATGTTAGACCTAATGTCTCCACCGTCTTGGACATAGAGTCTCTCTTTCGAACATAACAACCCTAACTTGTCGATCCTATATTCGTTTTGTTGTTGGAATAACCTATCCTTCTGAATCTTTTTAAGGATTTCGACATAGAATCGGTCATCCCTACTTGCCATTCTAATCCTGTTTTGCAAGTTTGAATCGGTTTGACTCACAGTTACCTCATATAACACATGAGCTCGTCAACTTAAAGCATCGACGATCTTGTTCTCCTTCCCTTTTATGTGTTTCAACTCAAAGTGGTACTCGCTGAGGAAATCCAACCATCTGGCTTGTCTAGCATTTAGGTCAGGTTGCTCAAATAAGTACTTCAAACTCATATTATCCGTCTTCAATAGGAACATCTTCCCCATAAGGTAGTGTCTCCACCTCCTCAAAGCATGGATGATGGCGGCTAATTCAAGATCGTGCGTGGGATAGTTATGTTCGTGTTCTTTTAACTTCCTTGACTCGTAGAAGATTGCGAAGCCATTCTACATGAGGACTCCACCGAGTCCTTCTTTTCTTGCATCCGTGCAAACAACGAAATCCCCATCGGGATCAACAATCCATAGTATAGGTGCGCTAGTCAGAAGTTGTTTTAGTTTCTGGAAGCTTTCTTCGCATTTGGTCGTCCAAAGGAATATGTTTGCCTTTTTCTCTAAGGTGGCCATAGGAAAAGCAATCTGTGAGAATTTCTCAATGAACTTCCAGTAGTAACTCGCTAATCCTAGGAATGACCTTATGTCGGTAACGCAAGTAGGTGTAGGCCATTCCTCGATGGATTTAATCTTCTCTGGGTCAACCGCTATCCCTTTCTCTAAAATGATGTAACCCAAATACTGTATTTGTGGTTTGTAGAAATCACACTTGCTAAACTTGGCATAAATTTGATGTTTCCGTAAAACCTGTAGTACAATTCGAAGATGTTCCTCATGTTCCTCCTCACTTTTGGAGTAAATCAGTATGTCGTCGATAAAGACTAGTAGGAACTTATCCAAGTACTCACTAAATATACCATTCATCATGCACATAAAATGGGTGGGTGCATTGGTCAATCCGAAAGGCATCACCACAAACTCGTAATGGTTGTATCGGGTTCGAAAAACGGTTTTACTAATGTCTTCGTCATAGATCCTTTCTTGGTGGTATCCTGACCGCAAGTCGATCTTTGAAAAGATCTTTGCTCCTCCGACTTGACCAAACAAGTCATCTATCCTAGGGAGTGGATATCGGTTCTTGATGGTCAACTTTTTGAGCTGTCGGTAATTGATGCACATCTGCATCGTCTCGTCCCTCTTCTTTACGAAGAGTATCGATGCTCCCCAATGAGACACACTCGGTCGGATGTATCCTTTTTCGATCAACTCTTGTAACTACAGTTTGATCTCCACCAACTTTGGTGCGCTCATGCAATATGGGGCCTTGAAAGCCGATACTGATCCGGGTGTTAATTCTATGGAAAAGTCTAAGTCTCTCTTGGGTGGAAGTCCCAGTATTTCCTCGGGAAATACATCCTTTAGGTCTACAAGAACTGGAAATTCCTTGATTTTCTGTTCTCGCTCAGCTTCTATGTTTTGAATGTTGACCGCAAAAAGTTTACAACCCTTCCTTATGCACTTCTTTGCTTGTAAGGTGGATATCTGTCTGACAGAAACCTTCTTGGGTATGCCTTGGATCTTTCTTTGGTTCCCTTGGCTATCCTTGCATAGAAGTGACTTGTTCAAACAATCAAGCATGACATGGTGCTGCTCCAGTTAGTCCATGCCTATAAGTACATCATAAGAACCTAAAGGTAAGATATTTAAATCTACCTTAGTTGGAAAACTGTTCATATCTAGCTCGCATTCCTTTACTAGTTTCGAGACTTTCCTTTTGGTCCCAGTGGCTATTTGTGCCAGCCACGGTTTCCTGTGTTTCTCTTGGTTTAGTTTACAAGTGTCGACGATTTTGGGGGAAACATAGCTTCGGCAAGCATCGGGGTCTATCAAAATTGAAATAGTTGTGTTTAAAACTTTACCTTCTATCTCGACCATGGTATCCTGATGGTCCACTTATCAGTCGTCGAGTGTTGCATAGATTCTTGGTGTCCCAGCCATGTCCCCTGCTGTTGGGTTTTCTTGTATGTTGTGTAAAACCCCTTCTGTCTTGTTGGGACAATCTCTGAAGTAGTGGGGCCCTTGGCGTTTCCAACAACTAACTGGTATCAAGGAATCCTTAGCTCCCTTATTAAAAGCCGGTCTATTGGTGTTTGGTGTGGGAATTTGGTCATGCACCAGGTCGGTTGAAATTTTTGTTGGGTAGGAAACTATTATTTTGTTTCCGGTATGGTGGTGGCCTAAACCCTGGTCTTCGATTGTTGGAAAAGGACCTGAATCTTCCCCTATTTCTGTTTATGTTTTCATTTCTCGATTTCACATGTTCATAGTAGAGTCTAGCTTTGTGCAATGTTACGTCTAGTGTCTTCGGCATGTCGAACTCAATTTTCTCTCGAAAATTGGGAGGAAGGCATCCCAAGAACTATTGTATCTTGACCTTTTCATCTTTTATGTATGGTACATGATGTAGTAGATCCATAAATCTGTTGATGAAGGTTTCCATGGTTAGGGAGCCCATCCTCAGTTCGTGAAATTCTTTGATCTTTTTGTCAAAGAATCATTCTGACATATACTTGTCTTGGAACAACTTGTTGAAAGTGCTCCATATGATATCTTTTACTTCGTGCCTTTTTGTATGCTTTAGGTCTCTCCACCACCTGGATGCCTTTCCGTTTAAGTTATAAATGGCCAGTCGTGCTTTCATCTCACTGGAATAATTGTCTCTCCACCACCTGGATGCCTTTCCGTTTAAGTTATAAATGGCCAGCCGTGATTTCATCTCACTCGGAAATATTTATTCATTCCTAACAACCACTCTTCAGCCTTTTCCCCCGTATTCATTTCTCCTTCATAAGTTGGAGCTTTAATCATTTAGAACTCTCCCTGCAAACTATCATCATTTTTTTGCCTTTTCTTGCAAGGGGAGGGTGAACCATCATCACAGGAAGAGATTTTACAGTCCTCTTCCATGAAGTCAGGTGTGTGTTCTTCTCGTCCCTCCTCTTTAGGACTGTTGGACCTTTTTGTATGACAAAAGTTTTATTTGGATTTGTTTGCTAAATGGGTGGATTGTATATGGGGTTTTACACCTGTCAAGATCCGAAGTAGAGCTTCATTAATTGCTTGCTATTCTCATCTTTCATTCATGTTGTCATCTTTAAAGCTCTGTAAATCTGCTTGTAAACTCTGTACTGTCTTCATCAAGTTTGAATCCAGTTCCACCACGAGTTCTTCTTCTCGAGGTCGGGAATTCAAGTTCCCATGTCTACTGTTGTTCTCTTCTGCATTCATGATTCATATTGTATTTTATACCTGAAATGTTTAGTCAGTCAGTAAAACAAAATTCTGCTAGTTTTTGTAAAAATCATAAGTATTTTATTGAAATACATTTCTGCAGTGGATGTCTTTTGTAGTGAGCCCAAAAGGTCTCTTAGTGTTGTAACTGGGATCTGATACCACTTGTAATGTCCCTAAAACTGTAAAAATTAAAAAAAATTATGTATGGGAAATTATCATCATTCAGAACCTAACGTTTATTCAAAATTAACTTCTGCAATGTATATTTATTACTGTGAGAGGTACATGTATCTTGTTTAGAAGATTTTATGTTTTATAAATGGCGTGGAAGAAATTGTGATATTACTGATGAGATTCTGATGGTTTAAAAGATGTATGATAATATTTATACCGATGCTTATCATTTCCTTCTACTCTGATTAGTTTAAAGTTAAATGGATTCATTTGTGTGTGAAAACTAATGTTCCAAATGATCTTATTACCTTGTAACGGATGTATGTTTTAATCATGTAACTCTATTGATATGTATTAAATGCCTATATTTTAATTAAAGATACCTTGAAACTAAATTAACCCTGAAAGGTGAAGAAGGTGGTGGTGCTCGTGGGCTTACTTAGCTAAATGCTCAAGCATATACTATGCTTTTACTTGGCAGGTGCTTTGAAGGAATCCTATGTTAAAACCTAAGGTTTGTATTGCATTTAAAAAGGAATCTTTATAAAGGGCTAGGTGAAACTATGAGATCGAAATACTTGTAATACTATGGACTCTCCGCTATAGAGAGTGGGTCTACATTTCGTTGACGGTGGTAGTAGATGGACTTTAATGTCACCCATGTGATGGCCACATGGTGACTATCCATGTTGGAGGGTAAGTAAAACCTGCACCCAAGCTCTTAGTGTGGTTTTTGTTTGGTCTTGTTTTTTATAGTGGAGGGAGAGTAGTGCCATCGGCTGCCTCCATGGATATGGGGAGCCTCCGCTTGAACTGAGCATTTTCTCATGGTCTGTGCTCATCCTGAATACTGGAAAGCGTGGGGAAAACCAAGGAACTCATGCTAAGGTAAACTTTGTGACTCCTACATTTTTCTTAGCTTTGTTTTATCATGGGCGTTTCTCATTTAGTTGGTTTGTTAACTTGTTTTACTAATGCTCAGCTTTCATTTTGTTGATAGGGTTTTAGCAAGGGAGAAAACAAACTCTACATTTGGAGGAGTTCCATGGAAGAGGATTAAATACCACGAATGTCCCTGGTAATCCCAGGTCCATTGCATCCTTCTTCCCTTTAGTGAGTCGTTGTGTGTTTATGGATTGTTTCTAAGAGGTTGTGATACTGTGTGTGTTTAACTTAGTGAGACTTTGGGGTTTAAAGAGGCATGTTCATGCTCATGTTTGTAGTTTGTTGACTCGCTCAGTCCGCCGGATATTTTATGGGCAGACTTGGTGTAAGAGCGAAATCGCCAAGTAATTAAATGTATATGTTAATAATTAAACCTTTAAGCCTATGGAGGTGTTTTGGTAACAGGACTTGTATTTGGCTCTCAGCTTGTGGATGCCCTGGAATCCGTGGATATGATTACTGTTTGGCTATATTTTAAACCCTATTTTGCTAAAGGCGAAAGCCTCTGGTTGTGTTTAGAGAAGATATTTTATGGACTACATTTTTATTTACGAGACAATCAAATGGAGTTTGCAAATGTTATAAGTCATTTTTAAATGATGTGGATCTATTAATTTCATGCTTATCATGTATGTGGGTTATGCGTATGGATTTAGATTTTAACGCTGCTAGGTAAGAATGTAGGAAAATTTCATGTAGCGACTGTATTTAGTGTTATTAAATACGTAAGTTGTTTGATGTTGAAAAAGACCCTAGCTATGGCTCTGTCTTGTATCTGTATTTTTAATTGTTTTTAAGGGAGAGCACTCCCACACTGTTTGTTCTAGTACTAAGCGATTTGGGTTTAATATTTAACTCTATTTCTGGGAAAGAAAAGAAAATCGTATTTAGTTTTTGGGTGAAAACCAGTCCTGTTAATGCAATTCTTTTGAGTTTTGAAGTTATTCTTCGTATGAAAAGCCAGCGATGGCTCAATAAGGTTTACCACTTCTGTTGGAAGTTTTGGCTTGGTTTGATTAAATCCCAGATATCTGTGTGTTTAACCTAACTCTGTTAATAAAATCATTTAAGTATTTAGTTAGAAGAAGCATGGCTCTCGGCCAAACACTATGTGTAGTGTTAAGGTTTAAATTTATTTTTATAAATACTGCCTCCATTGCACAGTATACATGTGCAAATATCAGTGGTGTTTACTTTCGAGTCCTCCAACCAAGTACGAAGGAGATGTTTTATTTCTATTGCTTTTCGTATTCTAGGAGAGTTTAGAGCTATAGAACTTCCTTTTCAGATATTCAACTGGTGTTTTTTCTTAAAGCAGACGCTGGATCTAGTGGTAATTAATCATGAATAGTGAATAAACAATGGCTTCTCATATGAGCATTCAAAGTATTTTTAGCTGCTTGGTGTTCACTACGTTACCATAAATGAGAAACGGGCAACAAAACGAGAAACGAGAATGGTACGAGAAACAGAGTTTGGAGGTTTCACATATAAAGAAACAAGGAGAGAGAAAAACAAAAAAAGTAGTAAAGATCCAAATCCATAGAAAATTTTTGCACAAGGCATTGTTTCATTCCAAGGTTAGAGCCAATAGCAAGTGAAAAACTGCTATTACCATCAATTGGCAGTGGCTCACAAATAAAAATGCTAACCTGTTGTACCAACTCCAGGAATTCCCATGGAAGCTCCTTGCAAAGGAGTTGGTGTTGGAATAGTTTGTGAATATCCCACGCAAATCCCACACAGGCTGTAAAAACGGATTATTTGTTGGAGGCACATACTCTTGAGCAAATCCCACGCAGAAACAATGAAAAAAATTCGCTTGATTTTGAAAAAATCGGTTCAAAATTCAAGAAACGGTCAAAGAAACGACCATCGTTTCCTAAGAAACCGGTCTAGGCCTTCAAAAACAGGAAACAACCATAGAAAACAACATTTTTGTCCCGTTGCCATTTCTTGGCCATTTTTTCAAAGAAATGGTTGCGGCCGTCTCATTTCTGGAAACACTGGGTGTTCATGGGGATCCTTTGTTGTGCCCATAGATCAGAAATAAAAGTTATGCCTCCCAATATGACAACCTTTGATCCACACAGCATGGCGCAAATTGTTCTAGAGTAAATAAATTTCACACTCCAACAGTACATTGAGTTTCAATTGTCTGTTTGTTTTAGTTTTGGTTAATGTTTGAAGCTATGTTTGATTTAATGTTCTATATTGTATCTACTATCTACTGACATCCATTAATAGAGGCAGCATAAAAAGTGGCACAAGTTTGTCATGTGCAACGGGTAACCCCATCGATGACTGCTGGTGCTGCGACCCCAGTTAGGAACGCAACAAAAAACGGCTGACATATTGCGGCATTGGATTTGGTAGGGACACCATTGGAGGCAAAAACGACAAGTTTTATGTGGTTACGGATCCCCGTGATGATCCATCTCAATGCTTTCTCCACCCACACAAGCACACAAAAATTAATAAACAATCTACTTTACTCTCGTGCACTAATCTACTTCTATAGCCAATGCATTCTTGCAGGACACATTTGCTTGGGCCCTCCCATGAGTAAATCAAGCTCAATACTACTATGGTATTATGAGAGAAAATGGGAGAGTAAACATGGTTTCCACACACACTAAAAACTATGTTAGAGTGTGCGATTACATTGAAAAATGTTACATATTTATATATCAAGTTTCCCCCCAACATAAAAGACTATCTTAATCATACTAAAATGCTATTAAGGCAATATCTCAAGCATGCACTAAAAATATGCCACACACTAAAAATAAAAGAATTATTTGGAGAAAATCTCTCAAATCCAACTAATCTAACAACCTCTTAAAACTTAGCCTAAAACCACTCACAGTGACCATAACAAATCACAATATTCTCATGAATCACACATTTAGACTAATATGAATTAATAATTCCAACAAATAATACTTCTAAACAAAGAACTAGGAGATCGTGCATGATTAATGAAGTCAATGACCTTTCCTCTAACCCTCCACTTTATTATTGGTCAGACCTACCATAATACAAGATAATATAATCAAGACTATGTGACAAGATCATTAGTCTCCTTCCATGCCCAATGCATGTTACATTTGGACAAATGGTGCAACTTGCCATAGATAGTTAGATTCCACACTTTCATTCAACATTTCTCACTTTGGACATCCTGCAACAAATTGTTGCTGGTGTTACCAACGATACGATAGATAAATCACCCAACATGTTTTTCATACTGTAACAAACTGGATTCGAGTTGAGTTTCCTTTTGAATCCTATTGATTCCATACACAATAGGAACAGGGAAAATTTTAAGACCCCCCCTAAATTTCTATATATAATAATTGGGCGAATCCCCATGATATATAGGAAAATATGAAGGCTATTTTATCAATGTTATATTATTTATATATAATTTTTTGGTGAATCTCTTGTTGAATTATATAATCTTGTAAAATATTGGCGAATCTTTCACTAAATTATAAAGCCTTGTAAAGTCTTGGTGAATCTTTCACAAAATCATAAATCCTTATAAAGACTTGGCGAATATTTTACTAAATTATAAAATATTGTGAAGTCTTGGCGAATTTTTCGATAAATTTTAAAACCATATATAGTAATAGGAAAACATATTTAAAAAATACTAATAGGAGATAAATATTAATAAACCATCACATAACAAGCCCTCTTTTGGTGGTAGTTTGGTACCTCACTCTAACTATCACAGTACATAGAAATTCACCATACTCTGGGAATATTCTTGAAAAACAACAATAGAACCACACTCCATTTGACAATGTAACTCACAAGTATCATACCCCAACTATATTATAACCATACAATTTCCATTCAAATAGAAAGAACTTGCCAAAGAATGCAAGGAGCCATACTCTACCCATCCCCTTTCTACAAAATGTCGATTTTCAGCCTTTTGGCTGAAATACAATTCCTGTCATGTTTTTCATGCACACCATTCACTGTGTAATTAAAGCATCTCCTTCAATAAGGGCTCATCTCCAAACAAAAACATCAAAAAAATCGTTTTTTTTTGCTTATTGGTCATATTTGTATCTAGTACCCATAACCTGCAACAAAATCATATTCTGACTATTGGATAAAATTCATGGCTAAACCCATGCAATCCCTTCATTTGAAGAAATAATAATTGAAAAAACAGGCACAAAATTAAATGTTTCTTATGCTAGACCTGAGTTCTCCATGGGGTTTGGAGAATTAGCATGTTCTGGTTCCTTTATGTCAACCACAACAACATCCGATGTTAGGAAGGTATTTTCCATGGATTTCACATGCTCAAAGCAACACCTAACCACCTGCTTTCAAGCACATCAATTGAGAATGTTTTGCAACAAAGATACTACAGAATTTGGTATATATGCAGTTAACAACACACCAAAAAACAACATATAGCCATACCAAGTATAAAATACCAACAAATGGCCAAAGAAAGAGAAATGACGGCCATCAACATGCACAAACAACAAATAATTATGCTTTTATGTGTGTTGAGGTTTAAGATCATGGTTAATTATGTTTCAGTGCATCATATTGCGACTAAAATTTGAACAGTTCACTTTCACAAAAGCCATTTATGTTAAATTTCATATATATCAGAAACACAAATTATTAAAAGACTAAAAATGCAAAATAAAATCCATGAAACTCTAAAAGCTAAGTATAACCCAGACATCCTGAAAAATATATTTATGTAAATGCTAATACAACTCCACATATCAGGAACAAAAAGGATCCAACATCTTACCTTAGTTGGATCAATTATTCCAACTTTTGTACCATTTCATCTCGATCAGTGCTATGCATATGCAGGTGATCTCTTCTAAATATAAAACCACAAGTAATGACTAAACATCACATCTACTATTTTGTGGTTCTTATAGTTCTGACCCGTGAACTTAAATTTAAGTAACCCCATGATAAAATATGAACATGTGAATTGTTTTAGAAGAAACCACTTATAGAACCACAGACAACAAAATCCATTTGGGATGTACTCAATGGCTAAGCTAGGGCATCTAAAAGACAAAAAATAGAAAGACTTTGAATCACACAAAAAAGGGTATCAATCTATTAGAAAAGGGAGGGTTGCTCAATCTTCCACAAGCAAAAATAGGGCTTGTTGCAATGTGCACACAATTTTCTTCAACTAAAAGGCTTTTGGAAACATCAACTAAAAGAACAAAACTCTAACCATCAACTAAATCAGCAATTGCAATTGGAAACATGTCCCCCAAATAGTCAAAAATAGGCTTGTTTCAATGTGCACACAATTTGCTTCAACTAAAAGGCTTTTGGAAACATCAACTAAAAGAAACAAATTCCAACCATCAACTAAATCAGCAATTGCAATTGGAAACATGTCCCCCAAATAGTCAAATATAAGGCATTACATGAAATTCTCATGGGTATACCATTGTGATGTTTTAAGAAAGTACCCTTGAAAACTTGTCAGCATGAGTACCTAACTTTATGCTCACAGCGAACGTGAATTCATTTTGATCTCAAGTTTAATCAAGGTATGTCAACCATGCTCTAAAAAATACCTAGGTTCCTAACCCTCTATATAGAATGGAGAAGCAAATTGACTAAGATTAAGCAATATATCGAACTTGGTCATATCCATTGAACTTCCTTATTGTATAAGGGGGAGAAACATAAAATTGTGTGCAATGTACAATAAAGCTTCACTTCATGTTACATTTTAAACTAGATTCCATTTTATAGGGATTATGTGGCTCAGTGTATGCCCATAAGAAAACATATCATTAAGCATTGTAAGCTTGATGGGATAACTTGAGTGATTGAGGGATTTGAGCTTCATGCAGGAGGTCTCAGTATCAATTACTTGTGTTGGCTGCCTCTGTTGTGTACCCTCACTTAGTGTCCATGCTAAGTCAAGCATCATAATCAGCATTGACAGGTTTGCATTGTTTTCCACAAGGTTTTTTGTATTTTATGAATGATGGTTTTGATGCAATGGGAATAACCCAATTATATCTTGTAACATAGGAAAGGGTTATCACGTCTCAGTGACACCCCGTGTATAATAATAACTAGTGTCTTTTTCACTATAAGTACAAATATCGTAAGGAAGGAAGAATTTTTGGATTGCCACTCTTCAAGACTGAAAAAAATAAATTGTGGATAGGAAGTCAAGCTTATCTATAGAAGAAAAGCAATTAGGAAGGACTCAAACAATATTTACATTACCATTTTTCAGGACTAAAATAATTAAACTATGGATTGGTAGTCAATTTACATATGAAATACAAACTGGATTATACTAGATAAGTTATGCAAGGATTTTCCATCATGCTTCACCAAAGTCACATGAAAATCTCTCGAAAGCTGGTTGTGATACCATCTGATGTTTTAATCCAGATTCCCTTGATACCATGTGAAATTTTAAGCCAAATTTCCAATGATTATGTAACTCAAATATATCAATAAGCACAATATTCCATGAATAACGGTTTTAATAGAAAGGAAAATAACCCAATAACATCTTGCAATACAGAAATCTACACAAGTACCCGATAATAACTGAAAAAGGTCTACATAAATCCTTTTAATCTCAATACTCAACAATAATTGCAAATATGATGTCTTATCTCAATCGCATTTTACAACCAAACAACACATGATAGCTACAATGAAGGTGATACCAGCATAGTATAAATTTGATACAGTGGTAACAATTGGGTACGTATAAAATGGATATCAACCATACACCTACAAACAAAGCAAGACAGAAACATGCCAATGATAAAAATAAATAAGAACAGAAGACATGGATGATAACAACAGTTAATAACATTCATAATTTCAAAACCATTTCATATATCATTCATACAAATAGAACAGCTATAGTAGAACTAGGCCTCAAGAGTCAGGGCTTATAGCACAAATGACACCATACAGCTACCAAGCATTCACAGTGAAACAATTTTCAAACCATTTCATGTATCATTCATACAAAGAGAAGAGCTATACTTGAACCAATTATTAGGATTTTCTTTACACCAGAATTAATCCATCCGTACTACGTATATATAAATAAAAAACATGCATCAATTTTAGATAACTTCCAAAGTGTCATCATGTTTGGAATGTACTAGATTTAATGCCTAATAACATGTAACATATTAATCGCAACATGTAACATAGCGGTTAAGATTTTATCTTTTGGCAGTGTTTGTCTACACCATCAAGTTGTCAAGACGTATAGTAGGAAGTGTCTAAAAAGCTACTTGTGGCCTGTACATATAAATAAAAATTCGATAACATCTTCCATCTATGTTGTCTATTCAACACTATATCAAATTCTGGATAAATTCTATTGCTGTTTAGGCTCCAAAGAAGCCTCATTGTCTTGGCCAAATGTATTTTCACTAGTGTAAGTGAAATAAAGAAATCCATCTTCATCTCTGTGCTCCTCGTAAACAGATGACATCAGAGCCGCTGCATGGAAATAAGTACATAATATGCATGAGAAACTAACAAGTTCGATCAAACAAGACTCAACACTACCTCTAAATATGGAAAGGAAATCCGTCAATTTAAAATGCATTTTTATGTAAAATAGAGAGTGGAACAAGACGATTTATATTGGAACTAGGCAATGCCATAAAATAATAAATCAAAAAGTGGTTGTTGCAAAGTTATGTATCATATTCATTCAAGTTAATTGAACTTACCAGTTGGTGGGAGCACGTTGTTCACAAATATAAATATTGCTTTCTTTGCACTCAACTTTATTCTCTTGCGAATCACATATACAAATTTCCCCACAGTAAGATCTGTTGGCATTAGATATATGAAAATCCAAAATCATGTCATTAAACATATGATGAACTTCAAAATACTGTCAAACCCAGTACCAAAATTAGGAAATCGTGATTTTAGATAATATCAGCAAATTTAAACAATACGAGTGTGATAATATTTGACTGAAGACTATCTTCTCAAGGAGAAGCAAGAGAATTTAAATTTTAAAATAATTTCATTAAATTAACTCTGCAGCTATCTGTAAAAAGCACAGAATAAAGCACCAAAGTACTTGCCTAGAAGGAAACAACCCTGGGAAGTTTTAGCTATTCAAGGAAAAGGCTCAAAAGCACTAACATATGGACAATGTACCCAAGACTCGCACACTAACCACTAAAGGCTACTTAAAATTTTGTGACAAGCATATGAGGCTATTGGACTATATCACTCACCCATTTATATGAGCCTTGAGGCTATCTGGCATATAAGTTAATAGTTATGGAGTCCATCAATAGTTGAAATGATCGGTTATTGTTATTTAGTTGAAGGATGGCATCAAAATCACAAGGAAAATAGTAATAAATGACTTATTAAATAGATAAGCTTTCAAGAGTGAGGTTACTAAAAACCTAAAGCAAAATGTTATATTGTATTACATGCTACCTTTCATTGTCTTGAGTCTCTAGGGTGGGATTAATACATTATTGAAAAAAGAGGGGCCCAAACGAGAAGATAGAAAAATGGTCACACCCTATAAAAGGTGTTAGGTGACTCATTTCGAATTCAATTCTTTCACATGGATATGGTCCTAATAGCCACTCACCTATATAAATAACAAAATTAACATTATTGAACAATGAAAACATGTCAACTTGAATCTTAGGATCAGCAGCATTGATTGACATAAGCTTCATAGTGGTAATAATGTATGCAATAAAATAATGTTGACATCAATGCACAAGAACTCAAAAAAAAATTATATTATTGGTAGGACTCCGGAAAAGATCCAAAGATGTCTTTGATACTTTTTTACAGAAGTACTTACTTTTTATTGTCGATGTCTGGTATGTCGCTCTTCTCTGCCTTCTTAACAATAGTCTGCAAGATTTTAGGCGTAAGACATTACGATGTAGTAAAGTGACTTATCTTCAATTCTATCTACTACATTATTTTATTGAGAAAATATTCAACAGACTCACAAATAAAAAGATGTCTTAATGTGGCATTAGTTCATGAGTTTACAGGAATTCTATCAAGGTACTTTTCACAGATTCGTCCAGCCTCTGCTTGCCTTCTCTCTATCACAAACACCAAAGAGGTTAGTTATAACTTATATTTCATAAAATAAATTAAAGCTTTCATCTTATTTGTTAATATTTGTTGGAGTCTAATTTTCAGGGATACCAAGAGTCACCTGAAAGTCCAAGAATCCACTTGGAACTGTTTGTGTATCTTCTTGTATTTAGCTTTGTTCCATCTAATTTTTCTATTTGCTCAAAAAGGCAACCTAACAGTGGTATCAGACCCTGGTTGATAGCTATGGCGTGTGCTTGGAATTGTGTCCTACATCCACTACCCTGAAGGTATCAATCAAGTGATTTCATGATTTCTTATCTTAACCCTAATTTCTGTCTTTTGAGTGTACTTTAGGAAGTTATAATTTTGAGTTCCATTATTTCCTGTGATATGAATGTCATTCCAATGTTCTTAGTTTGGTCACTGCGAAAATTGTAGACTGCCTCCCCAAAGCTTTTTCGATTGTTGATATTCTCCTAATATCTGCTTACTTCTCCTTTCCAGACTTGAAGGCGTTTTTGAAAAGAAAAGAAAAAAATCGTTATGCTCTCTACATGATTATTCTAGCCAGTCTGCTGTAACCGTTATCACCCGTGTTTTCTGTCATCCCTTTGTCCATTGTAACAACTCACCTGTCGGCCAGTCTTCCCTAGTTTTCACTGCCAAAAATATTTTCTTCTCAGATTTGCAACTCTAAGGAGCTGCGACCTCATTCATTGAGCGTGTTCTTGGAGATTTTCACTTGGGTGCTGCGGAACCGTAATTTATGAAGCTAAGTTTGTATATTCAGCTATAGAGCTGAGACATAAATTTCTGACCTGCGTAATACCTTTTTGGAGCTGTGTTCTTTGGAGAAAAGACACTTCTCATTGGTACGGGGATTGGTGATCTGAGTAACCCTATTTAAACAGTGTGAGCATTCTGCCCTTAATCCCGCGTTGAATGGCAGTGCT
This sequence comes from Larix kaempferi, assembly GCA_027924585.1. Lineage (NCBI taxonomy): Eukaryota > Viridiplantae > Streptophyta > Pinopsida > Pinales > Pinaceae > Larix > Larix kaempferi. Next base: position 10,257,923 of record BSBM01000185.1, read on the forward strand.
TCCCATATTGAATGATGCCCTCCTCCTATAGTCGTGTTTCCCTTTGATGCTGCGTGAAGCTACGTTATGGATTTCTGAGTGGTGTTGCAATTTGAAAGACTCTGTGGAGCTTGTGTGCTTGCTGCCTTAAAAAGAACGTTGGTGATTGCGTGAAGAGCGTGAGTGCTTGCTTGAGCTCTTGGAGCTACCCTAAAGCTTATTTGGTGAACGTCAAGGAATTCAACGAGGGAAATTTGTGAATCAAGTTCGTGATGGTGAGCTCGTGTGGAGCTGTCTATACTGCGCTTGAAGATTGTGTGCATGCCATATACAATAGCTGGGGTTTTCTGGTGGTTCGCCTCCCCTCCAATTCGATCAAGTCTTCGTTGGAGCATTGAAGTCTGCTACGATGAAACTAATGCATGGTGGTGACATGTGCCTACTATTTGGGTGTTAAGAGAACCGTTCACTAAGACTACTGGTCGCCTTGTCATTCTGAATACTCCACTCTCACCCTCTATGCTCCAGACCGCAGTTTTCCTGGAACTATCAATAATCAGATATTATCGTAAAGCTTTGAAGAGTCTGCACTAGTGTGCATGAGTTGCGCATTACATGCTTTCTCTTCCTGTACGTTGAGGTGTGCGCTATTGTTGCTGCCTGCGTGGAGACTCCTCGAATATGAAGATTTTTGCATTGTGAACATCATGATCTTGAAGAACTGTGAATTATCGATTGGAGTTAATACTGTTTATTGGTGCATCATTCTCTTCAATATCATCACCGTCCATTGTTCTTTGAAGCTGCGTGCTTGTGGAAACAATCCTGCAAAGACAAAATCCCATTAATTTTAAAGAACGGACTTTAGTAATGTAATATTTTATATGCATATGCATACCTGAGTACCATTTCAGCTTTTGTAACCCCTTCGCTTTGATTCGGTTAGCTATGGCTTTGGGCGTCAGAAAATCGTTCTTCCCCATTGAATTCAAGTCTTACAAGGAGGACGAGGATTGTGAGGAAGGAATTAGGGCTTTCAGAATGGGGACCAGACCAAACCCTCCTTTCTTAGAGAAATATATTCAATGTGTATAACTTATGCCTCCATATTGAAACCCGCAAAATACGTAGAACAATCTGGTTAAAGCTTGTAAATTGAGGAAGAATAAATCCATTTCACTCCATAATACTTGGAACGAATTTACCAAAAAAAACCTCTATTTGGGGCGAATTAAAATTGAAAATCTATTTTAATCCATATATTATGGACGAATTTATCAAAAAAATTCCAATTTCTATGATTGCTTAAGGGTCTCAGCAACTTTCATTTCTACAGATTTGGGTGAATTAGAGGGAGCGAGCTTATTTTACACTCTATGGGAGCTCCAAATCTAATCAAACAAGGGCTAAATGGTTAGATTTACTGTCTCTTTATATATTTTATGGGACTAATGTGTTATTTATTAAAAATAAATATATAAAAATTGGGCTAATCATAATAAATAATGGTTTAATTAAAAAATAGCCCACTAAAAAATTAAAACTCATAAATTTAGTCCATAGACTAAGAATAGCCCCTAAAATTTTTCCTTAATAGAAAATTGTTTTTCGAGAAAATATGCTCCCTTGCGAGTGTTGTGCTACGAACATAAAATAAGATAATAATTAAATAATTAATAATTAGGTTAACTAAAGCTAGGTTATGAAATGAGGCGTCTCCTCAACATCAAATGCCCGAGCCATATTTAAGGCAGGGCCATCATTGTAACATATCATCTTTTATCCTATCATCTAATATATTATTCATATTTATTGTTCAATATGAGAGTCGGATTCGACTATTAACTTAGTGAACGGATACGTTCACTGCATTTGGTATCAGAGCGACGTTCCTCTCTTGATCACTTTCCCTCATTCCCACTCACTCCCTTTGTGACCTCCAACTCCATTCATCAGCCCCCGCACTTCATCACTCCATTCTTCTCTACGCGCGGTCCTCCATTTTCTGCGCACTCACCCCAACTTCATCCTCACTCATTCCCCCGCCCATCCTCCCTTCCTCCCCCATCTCCTTGAGCCTTCCTCCCATGCTGCTCCCTTCCCCTATTCCTGCGCCCTCCCTCTAGGCCCTCCTCCCTCTGCGCAGTTCCACCTCCACGCCCCTCCAACTCCACCGCCGCCAGCACCACCCTGCTACACCCTCTCCATTACCTCACCCTGCACCTCACCTCTCTATCACCTTCCCCTGTCAGCTCTCCCTCTACGCGTTCGCTCTTATCAGATTCCTCTTCCTCTTGCACCCCGCTCCTCTTCCCATGGTCTCCCCACGCCATGCCCATGTGCTCTCTCTCTTCCCATGCACCCTGCCTCCCACCGCTACTACGTCCACCTCCTGCCGGCTGCACACCCCGCATCCCCCCAACTCCTGCCCCCTACATACAGCTCCCTCCCTTCCCCCGTCGCACTGCTCTCCGCCTCCACTCCTGCGTCCACGGCCTCGGCTCCTGCTCCTACTCTCACCTCTCCGACCACACCTGCCAACTCCCACTATCACGCCCGCGCCTGCATACGCCCTTCCAACGCCTCCATCTCCCACAATCTACCAGCGCCCTCCTCCACTGCCAGTGCCTCTCCCTCCCGTTGCTTCCCCTTCTCCCATCCGCCACATCTCCACCACGCCTCCTCCTCAAAGCCTGCCACTAGCCCTCCTCTCCACCGCCACCTCTCCTTCCAAGCCGCCATTCCCTCCTTCAACCCTAATTCAAAAAAATACAAATTTTAATTAAAACAAAAATTATTATAATAAATTAAATATTATTACCATTTTGTTTTGATTAAAATTTTTACTATCAAAAGTTTGCCATAAAATTATATAATTATAATAATAATCATATTATTATATTATATATATATATTTTACTTCATTCACTCTTACCTATTCAAAAACTTCATAGTGATATTATTATTACAAATAATAATTATTATTATTATTTAATAATTGAAGTAATAAAAAAAAAAAGAGAGAAATAATATTATTATTTTATTAAAATAATAATTATTTTAAAAAATAAGAAAAAAAGAAAAGAAAGAGATAAGAAGTATTGAAGAAGACAAAATCGAGAAAAAGACAAAGAAGACAAAACGAAGAAAAAAGACAACAAGTGAAGATCTAGCAAAGACTATCCATCATTGGATAAGTCAAGTCAAAGAAAGACGACCAAGTTTAAGAAAGACTCATCAAAGAAATCAAAGAAGATCATCCCACCGTCGAAGAAGTCAGAAACCATGGAAGCCGATTTGCGAGAAAAATTAGAAGCCACGTTAAAACTTATTCGAAAAGACAATGAAGAATTGCGCGACATAAATAACAGTTCAGAAATAAGAATTGAATTACAAGAAAGGTACAATGAAATAAAAATCTCTGACCAGGAAAGGCATATAGAAAAATTGTATGCGCAAATTGATGAATTAAAAGCCGAAAATAAATTCAATCACAGGTTAGGAAATCAAGATATAAAGAAGGAAATAAATAATTACGAAGCAGAAATAATACGCTTGAACAAAATCGTTAGCGACAAAGATGAAGAACTAATGCAGTTACGACATAAATTAGAAAGTCAAGAATCAGAGGTCGGCCAGTGTCGACAACAGATAAAATTTCTTCAACAACAAAATTACGACTCTAAAAAGACACATAAGTTAGAGATCGCGAAGAGTAATAAAGCATTATCTAACAATGCTGAAGAAATTTTTAGACTAAGAAATCATAGCAAGATACTAGTCACAAAAATTAAGAAGTTGAAAAATAGCCGAAAGATAGAACAATCGATGGACGACATTGAAAGGAAACTTCTAGACAAGTAGGAAGAAAATAGTTGTATCAGAATTCATAATGAAGATCTTAAGGAACAACTTAAGACATCTGAAGATGACAAAAAATCGCAAGTCGAATTGATTAAGAAGTTTCAAAATGATAACAGGTAGTTAGAAAACAAGTTGGAAAAGATACAGAACAAAAACTTAAATCCTCAAGAGACGAAAATACAACTTCCAACTCAGATCAATGCTCTAAAGGCGACATTCGTAAACGAAAATGACATCGTGAAAGTTCCCTATCGACACCCCAATCATAAAACCGATATTTGAAAAAGTGGGAAATGTCGAAAGATAATGGTACTAATGTGATCAAATCTCCTGACGACACATCAATAGGGAATCGCAACAGTCCACAACAAATCAATTTGGGATGGATTGATCCGTCGACATATCAGAAGTTATATTTGACTCTTAGCAATTCGTATTGACATGTTTTGTCATCTACGACACCACATAAAATGATGCAGAAACATTGTAAGGCTTTGAGGACAAAGCCTTTCTAAGAGAGTGGCAATGCTACGAATATAAAGTAAGATAATAATTAAATAATTAATAATCAAGTTAACTAAAGTTAAGTTATGAAATGAGGCGTCTCCTCAACATCAAATGCCTGAGCCATATTTAAGGCAGGGCCATCATTGTAACATATCATCTTTTATCCTATCATCTAATATATTATTCCTATTTATTATTCAATATGAGAGTCGGATTCGATTATTAACTTAGTGAACGGATACGTTCACTGCACATTGGTTTCCCTCATAGATGATATAGGTTGGTCATTTTGCAAGAAAAATCTATGCCTTGTGTGACCTGCACTCCAACGAACCTCCTCTTGTACTAATGGTTCTCTTCACACCAACTCCAAGAGTGAGTCACCAAGAGATTCAATTTGGTCTCAATGACAATTTGGTGTATCGATGCTTTCTTGACACTTTTATTCGCACTGGCCATCTATCCTTCCAGTTATCGTGCATGTTGATGTTCAGTCCCACATGCCATGGTTTATGGCTTTAAGATGGGTGTGAAGTGCCTCTTTTGAGGTGAGGTTGTCCCTTTTTAGTTGTTCGGGGATGCACTCCACCTTGCATTGCTAAATTTTCTTCATTTTCTCTAATTGTTATAAGTAGACCAAAAGGAATCTCAATTCCCCACCATTCGATATTCATCGTGAGCACACTAATATGGGATCTCGCAATAATGCTTCAAGCACTATTGTACATCTCCATATTCATCTCTAGATGTATCGAGGAAATTAAAATGAGACAATATTTTTTTAGAAACATTCAATCATGTTGGAAATCACTGGTTTGTAAAAGCCAATGAAAAATGTTTATCTGTTTTGGAATGAGCATGGATTTAGTTATTTAATCTAGCTTTTTGTTGTTGTAACTATAAACTAGATTATAGTTTTGTGTTTTTAAGGAACAAAATAATATCTGAAACAACACTTAAATATATGTGGAAATAAATTATTTAATTTGAAAGTTACCATAATTGTAGAAATGGTTGAAAGAAGTTGTTCACGTCCTTGCACACCTATAAAACATAATTTTGATCCTCTAACTTGGTACACCATTTTTATTAGAAGCTTTATGATTGTTATCTTGAAATGCTTTGGATTGTCATCTTTGGCCATATGACCTCTCTTAAAGCGATACTACAACGGGACATTGCCCAATTAAATTGGCAGGTAATGCGATGGATCCCAAGAGAGAGACTATGGAGAAGTGGAGGACTATAACTGTAAAATGTTAGAATATTTAATAGATAGTTAGCTTTAATATAAAAGGGTTGACATGGTAAAAGATTTTATGCCTTCATTTTAGACTATGTTAGAATATTTAATAGATAGTTAGCTTTAATATAATAGGGTTGACATAGTAAAAGATTTTATGTCTTTATTTTAGATTTTATTAAAAGAACTTTCTATATAAAAGATGAATTCGTTTGTAATAAATTTTTTATTTCCTTATTTTCAAATTTATATTATATTTTATATTTCAAATTTTTAAAAATTAATTATTAATTTTATAAATATTAATATTAATATATAAATTTTACAAAATTTTAATAAATTATTAAAAAAAATAAAAATTAGCAAATAAAAATAATTGTAATTTTGTCATTTTATAATATTAAGAATGTTAAAGATAAAAATAAAAAACTAAGTAATTTCATAAAATCCAATAAATAAAGTTAATTTTAATAAATATTAATAATTATGATCATCATTATCAATTTAAATTAAATTAAATTCAAATTAAAGTAAATTTAAATCCCATTGCAATATACTCTACCTTTCATATAGTATAATAAATTAAACTTATTTCATAATGTTTCTTAGGTTTAAATATTTTTGTAATAATAATAGAGATTTAATAATAAAAAATAAATAAATTGTTCAATCTAAAATGAAGAATTTATGATTTTGGAGAGGTTAATCTTAACTTATCATTTTTTATATAGCTTAAATACTAAATTTCCTTGTACGGTTAAACCTTAGATTATTAATTTATTAGGTTTTTAAAATATATTTAATAATCTTAGATTATTGTAATTTATTAGGTTTTTAATAGTTTGAGTATTAGTTTTTATAGGACACAAAAATAACCGTATTCTTTGTTTTTCATTAGAATAAAAAACAGAAAATCATATATTCTTCCAAATAAGAGTATGTTTTTCCACAGCTACAGCTAAGAATTTAAGAGAAAATAGTTTAATGGAACGTAAGAATTCTGTTTTTCAAAATTTCGACATGAAGTGGATTACACATTGACATCTGGATAAACAGACTCGAGGTCATGGTATGACCAATTTATTAATGCAAAACAACCAGCATTTTAATGGAGGCTTCGTAGTTCTCCATGCACGCTATTGGTCTTCAAACATAAATAACAGTCACTGCTTAGATGAAATTGAGCTTGCAGTTTGTAGGTGGTTTATGACATGAAGTTAGCAGATAGATCCTCTCCTGCAGGAGATTACGCCTGCATTCCTGGTGAGCTCTCCCACTAACACCGAACTCCTTGGTCTGACGCTGTATGCAGCTGCATAGTCTATAGACTGCCGTGATCCCGATTGCGTGAAGTTTGCACCGTTGAGCAGCATATCATCTTCTGATTTCCAGTTCCACTGCTTCCATTCATTTAGAGAAACTGTGTTCTCCCGCCGCGTCACATCTTTAGTGAATGGATTTGCAGATGCCAGGAATCTATTGCCTTGACTCAAGATGGTTGGGTTTGCGCTTCCACCGATGGCGTAATTTCCCCACTTGGTGTAGTCATTGTTCACTACTTGGAACTGTCCAAATCGGCATCTGCGTGCATTTATTTAATTCAGTCAGATCTGGTGAGTTAAACAATAAGTATAGATCTCTGGACGCGGGAAGTATTTACCTTGGCATTCGTTGGATTAGACCTTCGCCAAAATGGTTGAATGCAACCGTTACCTGCATGATTTTGTCCTGAGGATAGGTGTCACTATGGCCCAATAGCATCACCTACAAAGCAGAGCTATCATTGTCAATCTACAAAGAACAAGAAGATGTAATTGCAATGAATGAGTTATAAATGCATGATGAATATTGATTCAAAAATCTAAGCTCACCTCGTTGTGGTGAGTGAAATAGTTGTTTGAAATGGTGATTTGGGTGGATGACTCGACTGCGTCAATGAGACCATCGGCGCAGTTAGAGAGGGAGCAATGGTCCACCCAGATATGTCTTCCTGTGAAGATGGAAATTCCATCTCCATCACAGACTTGTCGATACCCAACATGGACGGGAGAATCTCTTACCAAAGTGTTTCCTGCAGGCGTACAATCGTGAATGTGGATGCCATGAATGATGATGTTGGTGATATTCTGAACGGTGATACACGGACCGTAATTACCAATGTGGACTTTGGCGCCTCGGCCATCGATTGTCTTGAAACTGTTCATGATGAGCTCTTCCTTGAGCTTGATAACCATGTCTCTCTGGAAGATTATCCAGAGGGGCTCTATCTGAATCACGGCATGACGCAGAGTACCGTTCCAAGGATTCACCGGATCATCACGGGGATCCGTAACCACATAAAACTTGCCATTTTTGCCTCCAATGGCGTCCCTGCCAAATCCAATGCCGCAATCTGCCAGCCGTTTTCTGTTGCGTTCCCAACTGGGGTCGCAGCGCCAGCAGTCATCGATGGGGTTACCCGTTGCACATGACAAACTCGTGCCACTTTTTATGCTGCCTCTGTTAATGGATTTCAGTGGACAGTAGATACATAGAACATTAAATCAAACATAGCTTCAAACATTAAGCAAAACGAAAAAAACAGACAATTGAAACTCAATGTATTGTTGGATTGTAAAATGTATTTACTCTACAACAATTTGCGCCGCGCTGTGTGGAGCGAAGGTTGTCATATTGGGAGGCGTAACTTTTGTTTGTCCCATCAATTCCTCCGATCCATGGGCGCAGCAAAGGATCCCCATGAACAGCAAGCAACTAAAAATACTTTGAATGCTCATCTGAGAAGCCATTGTTTCTTCACTACTACCACTAGATCCAGCGTCTGCTTTCAAGAAAAAACAACAGTTGAATATCTGACAAGGCAGTTTAACAGCTCTAAACTCTCCCAGAATATGAAAAGCAATAGAAATAAAACATCTCCTTCGTACCTGGTTGGAGGACTCGAAAGTAAACACCGGTGATATTTGCATGTATACTGAGCGATGGAGGCAGTACTTATAACAATAAATTCAATGGAGAAGTCGAATATTACTTTGACTTCAGTGGTCGACAGCAGAGTACTCGTCCACGTTCTCACATGGAATTATATCTACCAGGCATCGTGAACAAGCTGCAATAACCCAGAACATTCAACTGAGGAAGTTAATCAATTCTAAAGAATAATGTTCATGTCGAATAAACGGAAGCCAAGAATGTTTTGGGTAATAAATGGTTTATATACATAAACACCATATATATTTTATATAAATGATTCACCAGCCTCTTCAATTAGAACGTGGAGTGTTGCCATTATCCCCATAGAGTGTATCGAGATTTCAGTAATTTGAAAATGACTACAATTTGCACTTAATGTAAAGTGGTCAAAATCTTGTAAATTGTAGCTTCTCAACTGTTTAACACCAACCTATTATGATTAAATAATCTCCAAAGAAGTTGACAGCTGATTCCTCTAAAGAGTGACGATTTAATTTTCAACTGTCTTTGTGTCTCATTAATTAACAACTTCGAAGCGACACGGCTCAATGCGTTGACCCGTCTTATTGGACTAAAAATCTTCTTTTCAGGTAGAAATTTGCACTCTGTAACAATCAAACAGCAAAACGCTTCTTTTGAGGTAGTTTGATACAAATTTCTATATTTCGAACAATTTAAAATTTATTTTTTCCGCCGAAAAAAACCATATTATTGGTATTGTGAATCAAATGGTACAAATTCATAAGTCATTGTGTGGACATGACTTATACAAAAATGAAAGTCCTATGGAGCCTAGAATCAACTTCTAGAGTTTAGAGAAAATACATTGACTTCATCTTAAGTAAGGTGTAAACAAGCTAGTGAGGGATCAAAGATCCATACAGCAAAGGTTCAAAAATAGCATTGTCTCTACATAAATGACATGAAAACCTAACTCGAGTCATGTAGAAGACTCTCTTGATATTCTTCCCATATAATAACACCTTCAACGCCTTCATGAGCATTTTTGGATAATGTATCAACAAACGTATTATGCTCTCTATATATATGTTCAAAAGATATAGCCTTGAAAAAGAGTATAGCTTCCTTAATTCTGCGACACCAATGATGTAGAGAGATCACATTTCAATGTTAAAATCCCTTTGTGCCCATTTGATTGTTACCCGGGAGTCACCATAAACTGAGATTTCATGTAATCCAAAATATTTGGAAACAGCAAGAACACACCACAAACCAATCATCTCAGCCTTGGTATTAGTGCCGCTGCAATAATTGAGTTTAAGCGTATAGTAATGATCCATATTGATGTAGATAACCCCACTAATAGCACAACGTCCATCAATAGCCAATCCATCGAAGAAAGCCACCGGTCTGTGAAAAGTGTATTGAAAGAAAGATTGTTTTGTGACACTGTTGTTTCCAATGCTTGTGCATTGAGTTTTAGTAACCCCCATAATTCTGCAAATGATATTTTGGATAGTGGGTTTGATGTCCTCAAATAATGCAGCATTCCTCGAAAGCCAAACTGCCCATGAAACCACAGCTGGAAGAAAATTTCTTTACATTCACGATACCATTGAAGAGCACAATCACGAAACAGTCCAACCTTCCATGTCGAACACACATCTAATTGCTGAAGAGTCTCATTCCAAACAGTTTTGGTGAAGTTACAATCAACCAATATATGCTCCACCGATTCTGAATCATTCATGCAGAGAATACAAATGTTTGGCCCAATCCACCCATGCTTAAGTAGATTATCCCAAGTTTTAAGACACCCCCTAAGAGACTGCATGAAGCATTGTATTTTCACCGGTACCTGCCACCTCCAAATCACCTTATACCACCAATCAGTAGGAAATGTACAACAGTTACTAATTAATGACTTGTATGCAGTATTAGCAGCAATCGTACCTGTGGCTTCATTACCCGTCCATATGAGCATGTCTCTATCTCCATTCAATCGGACACCAACATCGTTTAGTTTAAAGATATATCTCTCCCATTCAGTAGCTTCATCATCCTGAAAGCCCATCTCCCACACTGAAGGCCAATAAGGTTGTCTATTCCCCTGCCTGTATCTTTGAATTGTATTCAAAGTCTTGTAATTGAAGCAATGAAGGTAATGTAAGATTCCACCAGATAGAGTATAATCTTCTCCCATACCCATGATAGGGTCAATCCCAACCATGATGTCAAAGCCATTTCCAACCTACCAAACAAGATCTTTATCCATATAGTTATAGATCTTTAAGAAGCCTGCCCAAATTGGTGATGTCCCTCTGATCTTTTTTGCTAAATTCCTGAGCTACTTGATAGTATCATCTTTGATATATTTCACCTTCAATATTTATGTCCATAGGGTTGGATCAAACAGTCCCTGCCAAAAGCTTTTTAATCTTAACGCATAGCTGAACAGTGGCAGGTTCTTAATGCCCCATCCCCCCTTTTCATTCGGTAATGCCAGTTGATCCCACTTGGCCATAGCCAAATAGCCATTGCATGGACCCCCAGTCCATAAGAAGTTAAACAATAGTTTTCTCAGACCATTTAAGATAAATACAAGAACTGGCATGAGAGAGAATCAGTATACCGGCATACCAGTGAGAACATAATTGATAAGCATGAGCCGGCCACCAATATATAATAAACTGAACATCCAATTGTTTATCCTCTGTTCAACCCTTTTGATAAGCCACATCCATTCTTGCCACCGATATGCACCAGGTTTGAGAAAATATCTTAGATATTTGAAACCTTCCTCCAAAGGGCAGAAAGTGTAGGGCATAATTCCTTTAAAATGCTCAATATCGCCTTGTGGGATACCAAAATGATACACTCGGGTCTTTCTATTATTAATCAGCATGCCTGAAGCATTACAAAAGTCATTTAATATGCATGCATAATTTTGCCATTCAGAAATAGAGTTCAATCTAGCTGTTAATACATCATCGACAAATAATGTATGTGAAATTAGTTCTATTACAATTCTAATATGACTATTTATTAGTGAATTTATTAACCATGAATTATGAACTAGCTAAAGGGGTAGTTTTGAAATATTTAAATTACATATTAATACTTATAATTTCAATTTTTTTATTTGAGTAAAAAGTTCACATAAAAATATAACTAAAAATTTAATTAAGAACTATTCCATTTTAAAAGATAAATTCAATAATAATATATAAATAAACTATGTTTATACCTGTAATGGATAGGAAGTCATTTACTTTGTGGATTTGGTAGTGTATTATGTCAGTCAGCTATGCCCTTCTCATAAATGGGGCTGCCTCAAACTTTTTTACTCCTTCAAGAGGGTTGCATCACGGGTGTCCCTTTTCACCCTATCTCTTCCTGCTCGTGATGGATGGACGGAGTAGACTAATGAATGAGGCTCTGGAGAGCAAAAGAATCCTTGGGATCAGTTTTGGAGATGTAAGGGTTTCACATATTTTCTTTGTGGATGATGCTTTGTTCTTCCTAGGGAATTTAGTTGAAGAGTCAAGAGTTGTTAAAGATTTATTTTGGCTGTTTAGCTCAGCCACTGGGATGCTCATTAATCTAGGGAATTCAGCTTGCTATTTTAATGAAATTAATGAGATCCAAATGAAAATATTCCAAGAGATAATGCCTATGGACCATTTTCCATTGACTAAGGGTTTCAAGTATTTAGGATTTCATTTGAAACCAAATAACTATCGCAATGAAGATTGGAATTGGTTGTTAGCGAAGGTGGAAAGGCACATCCACTTCTGGTGTAATAGATTTCTTTCCAGAGGAGGAAAGTCTGTGCTAATTCAGGGAGTTTTAAATGCTATTCCGGTATATTGGATGATCATAGAAAAAGTGCCAAAGAGGGTTCTGAATTCTCTCAGGAAGTTATTTTTTAGATTTCTGTGGAAAGGAAATTCTGAAAGAGGAATACATCGGTCCTCTTGGGAATCAATTTCTAAACCCAAGGAGGAAGGAGGGTGGGGTATAAAATATCTTCATACTTTCAGAGCGGCATTGGCAGCAAAGTCGGTCTGGCAGTTTGTTTCTAAGACTAGGAAGTGGAAATCCATTCTCCAACAAAAATATATGGGCAATGGATCGATCATTGATTGGATTCGGGATCCTTGTAAGAATAGAAGAGGAGGTTCTTTGTTTTGGAACGCCATAGTGGCAACTTTCCCGGTTATTGGTGACCGGTTGGTGTGGGATGTGGGAAATGGAAGGGAAGCTCTAATCGGTAGGGACAACTTGATGGGAGTTAAACGGTTAACTAAGTTTCCATAGGCCCTTACTATTTTTCTGGCAGAAAGGGGTATTTTCATTTTAGCTGACGTAGTTGATAGGGGAGGCACTAGTCTTATTTAGAAATGGAGAATGTCGACCGAGTTGCTTTTACCCGACATATGGACTAAGTGTTGGAAATCATGGACTACAGAGCTGGTTAAAGGTTTTTTAAGACTGACCAATCGCCTAGATATTATGAAATGGCATGGTATTAAAGAAGGCGGATCTTTCTCGGTAAATGCATCTTATAAATTGATTTGGAGGAGCTGCACACAAGCCAAAATATGGTGGTGGCATAAGTTATGGAAGACAACAGCGGCACACAAAAACAAAATTTTAGTCTGGCTTATTTTAAACGGCAAGGTGCTAACCTGGTACATGCTGAGGAAAGGAAATTACCACGGGCCAGGCTGGTGTAGTCTGGTCAGGAGCGATGAGGAGAACACAGAGCATTTATTTTTGTCCTGTCCGTTTGTTCAACAGGTTTGGAAAAGTTTGTTTTTAGCTCTACAACTGAACTACATGGGGGAAGGTGATACTTTTGTCAGCTTTTTAAAATCTTGGTATGATGAGCCTGATCTGAAACTCCTGAGATGTTTTCGATACTTGATGGTATGGTTTGTATGGACAGCAAGAAATTTTTCAATTTTTGAAGATATCCAACACCCTTTTTTTTATGTTACTACCCAAATTCTCTCTATTTACAAGTTCTTTCTAGTTAAGGAAAGTAAGCAAAAGGAAAGGATTATGCAAGAGGTCAAGTTTGGAGAGGGAGAAATAGTGAGTTTTTTTTATGGAGCTAGCGAAAACAACATATGTGGGTTAAGAGGCACTCTAATATACTCAAAGACATTATCTATACATTTTACAGCAAATGGAGGAGAAGGAACTAATAACAGAGCATAAGGATTAGCTTTGAGATTGCTATTGCAGATCGCTAAAGAAAAAAAAGGTGGAATCTATAAGGATCTATGGGGACTAGTAGCTGTGGATAAAATATATGAAAAAGGAGAATAGCATCAAAAATCATCTTTTACAAAATATTGGGAACAATCTAGAAACTATCGCTTCAGGGCTAGTGCAAGCTAATGCTGGCCACTCATGACGCGTTAGTCGCAATGGACTCCTGGAAAAAACAGAAATCTGAACATCAGAAAACAATATTAGAGCTACCTACACAACTTTTTGGAATATGGAGCAAGAAGATGAAACGTAGACAATCGGATTACCTTCTGAAATATATAAATATTATTTATGGAAATTAAGTATAACTCCCAAAAAATGGGGTTCTCCTAAGGTTGGTATGTTATTTTTTTAAGAAAACATAATGAATATGTTTGCGTTAGTTCCCGGGTTCGGTATGCAAATGGTGGAATTTGTGAAAAAAATTATATAAAGTCGTAGATAACAGGCCTTTCTAGTGCAACGCTATTTTTCCATATTTATTTATTTTAATTTTAAAAAAAAAATTAATTAAGGATGTCAGCCAAGCCCTAGAATGACTAGGTCAAGCGTTAGTCCACAACATCATGGTCTTAACATAATCAGTGAACTTTTTTTTTTAGGGTGTAGGTCTTTGTGTGTACTTATGTGGGTTCTTTTCCGTTTTCAAAATAGGTGAGCCAATCAAAAGTTATAGACGAAAGAAATAACCTACTTTTTGTGTAAGATTGACGTTAGTGCAATTGAAATTAATTAAAAATAGAAACAAATAATAGATTTAATAAAAAA